>JANHZU010004168.1:309719-328580 GCA_032468055.1 Acrochordus granulatus | reverse complement strand
TACACAGCCCAGCCATCGCGCCATAGTTGCACCCAGAGATGTCTGGTTGGGAAAGATGCGTCCCAGCTGAAGCTGGAATTTAAAATAGAGGCCGTACAATCGGTTTCATTCCCCTCACACCCGTCATTCGGTGTGCGCGTGCGCGTGTGCGCGCATGGAGAGAGGAAGCCGTGTCCTCCAAACAGCCTGATGTTTATTCATGAGATGGCCAGCGTTTCCCATTCCCGCTTCATTGTCTTCGGTTATCAATCATGGAGCAATCAGGGTGAAAAGCGTCCGTTGAGCTTTGTGGAGCGTCCGGGGGGTAGGCGGTAAATGAAGATGTGGAAGAAGGCGGGAAAAGGGGGTAACTGGGATGGGGAGGAGGAGCAGGTGGAATCTGTCTGGTGATCAAACGTACGGACTGCCTGCCTGCCTCGTCCATGTTTCCTTCCTTCCTTCCTTCCTTGAACACATATGGCTGGATCCCTTCTTTTCTTCCTTCCTTCTTTCTCTGAATACATGTAACTAGATCTCTTCTCCCTCTCTTTCTTTCTGAATACATGTAGCTAACTAGCTTGCTTGCTTGCTTCCTTCCTTCCTTCCTTCCTTCCTTCCTTCCTTCCTTCCTCCCTCTTTCTTTCTCTGAATGCATATAGCTTCCTTCCTTCCCTCCCTCCCTCTTCTTTTTCCGCTTTCCTTCCGTTCTTAAATAACTAAAAGTCTTAAATTGGCTTCTTGCGGTTCATTTGGGTTATCATTCTTGATAACCCAGCACCGAATTCTTAAGGGATAATATTCACCATTTCAAGGATTCGTAGACAGGAAAGAACCACACTTGGGGCGCAGGGTGGCTCACTTACTGCCCGGGGCAACCAGCGGCCCTGCGCATCATTTCAAGAGGTCCTTGGCCTCGTTTCAAGACCTCTGTGCCAGTGACTCATTCAGCTTGCGCCAAGTTTGCCACCTGGGGAAGAGAGGGGGGAGACCTGAGTATTTCTTCCCAAACACAATGATGCCCGAAGGACGAACTTCTCACAGGAGGCCACAGTGCAAGCGAGGCCTTTTCGTACTTGTGTTGCAACGTCACACGCAAGTACAGAAAGTGGGCACGGTATTCATTTCCATCGTCTCTTCCGGTTTTTCGGAGGCACCGCGAGAGAGAGCTTCGATCATGGAGAAACAAGGGGTTGTCCCCCACCCACCAAGCAGCCCCAATGGGTCAACCTTGAAGAAAGGTCAACCTTTCAGCAACAACTACAGCTTCAACAAAGTTTGCCAATTCTTGTCATGGTTTTTGACTTTTACTGCCTCGCAACCACTTGAAGGCAACAGCAGACAACCCTTTGACAACGGAGACATCTTCTAGCCCTTTTGGCCAGCCTCTGAGGAAACTCCATGAAGTTTTGAGGGATGTGGGGTGGGCTTCAGGCGCGAAATTCTTTTAACGCCCTTCGCTTTCGCAAAAGTCAACACTGACGAAGCATCACCTGGAAGTGCCACGGGGCCCTTGGAAATGAAGGCGCATCGCAGGTTGTCCACTGCAGTCTGAAAGCGTCAGGCGTGGTGTCAAGAGCATCTATGAGAGGATCAGGAAAGGCAAAATGGTGGCTGTGGTTGTGTGACCCTGAAGAGCCATCCCGCCGTCACCTGGACTTTTTAACCTTTCTCCCAGGCATCCTGTCCACCTTACTAACCCTCTAGCCCAGGGTTTCTCAACCGCAGAAACTTTAAGACGGACTTCGACTCCCAGAACTCCCCACCTTAGTCCACACATCTCAAAGTTGCCCAGACTGAAACCCTGCTGTCGGCAGACCCCACTTTGAGTTTCCGAGGCAATCTTCGGAACCGCTTCAGTGGCGACCCGAACTCTGGGTGCGAGGGCAGTCCGGCTGGGGCGCCTCTCGCCCCATGGGTCGCCAAGGCTCATTCAGCTGATCTGGCCGGCTGGTGGCTGTGCCCTTTCCCCTTCCCCGCCCCACGCGCATCGCTTCCAAAGCTGTGCGCTCAATGGACGGCACTTCCCAGATGGAAGCTGTGTACCAATCTTTAGGCCAGCTGCACATTATTTACACATTATGTGTCCTATTCCTAAACGTCTGTTTTCTTTGCTCTCCCATCACATTTTTTTTGCGCCGGGACACCCACATACGATGCACCTAATTTGGCGACTGCATTTGAACCTTTTCAGGGTTCTCCCAAGGTGCCAAAGCAGAAAGCAATGAAAGATTACTTCCCATACACGCTCAACCGCAAGGCATGCCACCAAGGTGAAGACTAGCCACCTTCTGCGCATTGTCCAAAGGCAGTTGCAACGTCCGGTTACGCTTTCTCCGTGAATGCAGCCGTCGTGAAGCTTTTGTCGAATCTTCCATTGTCGCTCATGACTCTCTGGCACTCGTCTTCAGGGCGGCTTGCATTGTAAGAGACGAGGGTGCCGTAAGAATTAAACTTGGGGTCTGGACGTTCTAATTGCAGATTATTGTCATTTGGTTTCCTGACTGTTTAATGTTGCTTTTAAAACAATGACGAGCCGTTCCTGAATGCCGGAAGTTAAATGCTTAAAGAGCAGTCAGCCCACCGACCGCGTTGTTTCAGAGCTTCTCCCCCTCACCTCTGGTTGAGAATGCTACTTTTGAATTATCTCTAATTATCTCTAATAAATTTCCCAAAGGGGGTAATTTTGCCCTTCGACTTATTCGACTTAGTCGTGGGATAAATGCATTACTCACGGCGAGGAGGAACAGTAGAAAAATGAGCCGATTTAAGTCCATTAATTTTCTGGCTTTCCCAGATAAGTCCTGGTTTGTTTCCTAGAAATCTTTCTTTAATTGAATAGACAGTTCCCAGTCTTCTCCACCCATTGACACACTCATTTCCTTTTAGTGAAACATTTAATGTTTCGTCCCACATTTCTTAGGCAATGGCAGGGGATTTGGGGCACACAAATACTCTGAGAAACCAAAGATTCTACAAGCAATCTTGGCTTGTTATATTTCTGAATCTCCTCTAAGGCTTAAAAGGTGGCCTACTTTCTGCCCTAGTTCGTTCAAGCCCATGGTTGGAATGATCTCACTGTTAACCAACAGGGATCTATGTATAGGTAGTCCTTAAACTTACGACCACAATTGGGACCAGAATTTCCATTGCTAAGCAAGGCGGTTGTTAAATGAGTCATGCCCAATTTTACAATCTTTTTTGCCATGGTTGTTAGGTGAATCACTGCGGTTAAGTGAATCAATCAAGTGGTTGTTAAGCAAATCCACCTTCGCCATTGACTTTGCCTGTCGAAAGCCAGCTGGGAATGTCCCATATGGTGAACACATGACCCCGGGACATTTGGAGTGTCATAAATACATGCCAGTTGCCAAGCACCCAAATATTGAGCATCTGACCATGGGGAAGCTGTGACGGTTGTACGTGCAAGGAGTGATAATTAAAGATTATTGACTTTCTATTATTTGGATAACTCAGAATATTGAAAATAGAAAAGAAAAAAAATATATTCTATCAATATTAGTTCCAATTTAAGATATCTATACGACAAACATTGAAAATATTTGGCTTTTCCACTCCAAGTTGAGTATAACATTTTAAAAAACCCACTGCAATTCACATCAAAGCCTTTGTTAATAACCATTTCAGTCTTATTAAAATCTCCATTGTTTTGTTACATTTATTCACACAAACTTATGTGAATAAAAGAAAAAAAAATAAACAGAGCTTTTGATTTTGTAATCCTCCCTTCCCTAGGAGAAGCTCCTGGCAGCTTTGCCATAAATCAACATCTCTCATTAAGTCCCTCATTAAGTTATCTCCAACCAGAAGTGCCACAAATGAGCAACTTGGTTTTTCTATCATCCAAGCTGTAGTAAAGGAGACTTAATGTGATAGCAAAAAAAAAAATTAGCTTGTTAAAAAATAAAAGGTTGGGAAATTGTGATCTTATTCCCAAACAGAACATGATCTACCCATGTTGCATCAATGCTGCAATTGTTAAGGACCACCAAGAGTTTGTCCATCCATCATTCAGCCATAAAATGCAGCTGCAATGTTGGAAGGTTTGGAGTGTCTTATGGACAATGCCTGCTTTGCGGAGCAAAAGGTCCTGGGTTCAGCCTCTGGCTTTGTTGATTAAATAAAAGAAATGGCAAGTAGGCTGAAAGAAAAACAAGACAGAAAAAGAAAAATGAGGATTTTGTTTTTATGAACACCATTTTAGTAAATCCACTACATTTGCAAAAAAAAAAAAATATTGTAGTTCTCCATCCATTACCTTTCCGAGCCTTGGGCCAGAGTTTGAACCACCTCCTTGTTCATTTTTTTCATTCATACATTTCTATCCTGCTTTTTCATTAAAAATAATTCAGAATCCCAGTTAAAAATGATACTGTTTCCTGAACATTCTGTGTTATTCTGTGTTAGCTGCCTAGAATCTCTGTTGCAGGATAGGTGGCCGTATGAATTAATGTAGTGTGCATGTGCACATGTGCATGTACAGAAGGGCCTTGATCCACATAGGGTTCACAGGATTTAAGGAGAAGGCAGGATGCATAGATAGATGGATAGATAGATAGATAGATAGATAGATGATAGATAGATAGATAGATAGGTAGGTAGATAGGTAGGTAGGTAGATAGGTAGGTAGGTAGATAGGTAGGTAGGTAGGTAGGTAGGTAGGTAGATAGGTAGGTAGGTAGGTAGGTAGATAGGTAGATAGGTAGACGGACAGACGGACGGATGGATGGACGGACGGATAGCACAGATAGGAAGGTTTGGTGATAGAGTGAGAGAACTGAGACTTAGATGGTTTGGGCATATGTTGTGGAAGGATGAAGAGTATGTTGGGAAGAGACTGTTGAGGATGGAGCTACCAGGCAGAAGGAGAAGAGGAGGACCTAGGAGGAGGTACATGGATGTTGTGAGGAAGCATATGCAGGAGGTTGGTGTGACTGAGGAGAATGCTGAAGACCAAGGAAGATGGAAACAGAACATTCACTATGGCAACCCCTGATGGGAGCAGCCAAAAGAAGAAGAAAGTGTGTGTGTGTACACATGGAAGCCTTGATCCACATAAAAATCACAGCATTTAAGGAGAAGGATGGACGGATGGATGGATGGATGGATGGATGGATGGATGGATGGATGGATGGATAGATGATAGAGAGATAAACAGAGTGGATGGATGGATGGATGGATGGATGGATGGATATGTTTGTGTGTGTGCATACACCCAGGGAGGCCTTGATCCATATGGGAATCACAGCAGTTAAGGAGAAGGCAGATGAAGAGAGAGAAAGAGAGAGATGATATTCATCTTTCCAACTCACCCAAAAAGCTTTAAGACAGGAGTATGAGCCTCCCACCTGAAAGTTTGGTCAAAATCAAGCAGAAGATGGGAGCGGTGATGAAAAAAAGAAGATAGCTTTGGGGAAAGGAGCCAATGTTTTCAAGAAAGAAAACTTTAAAAAGCTTTCTGCACTTTTTTGTCCAAAAGCAAAGGAAAAAGAAGGCCACCAGATTAATGAAAGCCACCCAATCTGGACCTCTTCAGGGCCATTCCCCCTGAAGACGAGGTCATGTTGAGAAGCCTTTCTGGATTTAGAATTCTATTCTAGACTGAACAGGGATCTTGTCTTTCCACCACATGTTGTATTCTCAGTGTGATGAGTGATGACTTCAGGGATGAATCTTCCCTTCGACAAGAGAAGAAACATCTTGAAAAATAAATTTATGCTGGCACTTCCAAACAGACTCCTAAATGATGCAGAGAAGTAGACTTCCACTCTTTCCTCCTTTTTCACAATTGTCACACACACACACACAGCACGCCTATCTTTCTTTCTTTAGAGGCTTCACTGCCATCTCTTAGCAGACTGCAGAAACACATCCAGGAAGTTTAAAAAATAAAATCACAGTTCACAAAATGCAGCATAAGAAATCATACTTGCCCCCCTTTTTTATGATATCATTATACATTCTTGATATATTGCATTCTTTCAATACAGGGATATTTCTATGATATGATTAGAGATTATTAACATTCCGTTAATCGGATATCTTAAAGTATTGAACGTAGAGTAAAGAAAGAAGAAGCCATATTTTCTCATATTCTTTCCTAGAGAACATGGATCTGGCATGATTATAGATAAGAACAAAAATTAACAGACTAATTCTTTGGTTTGTGAGAAATCCCATATGAAGCAGCAATAATCCAGTTGGGTGAACAATTTGAAGTCTCTTGATTTCTGTGACAGATTAAGCATAATTTAAATTATTCCACTTTGGATCAATGTGCTGGATATGAGGCGGATGGGCAGTTCAAAAACATGGAATATAAATAAATAAATAAATAATACGAGTCTCCTTTCAGAAGTAAGTTCTGTTAAATTCAGTGGGACTTGCTTCAAAAAGGATTTTAGCTAAGCTTCCTTTAAGATCAAACAAATTTAACTTTGTTCCAATTAATATTAACTTTTCGCATAACCTAGGGGTATTTCATTTAATCTACATTCAGTACAAGATTTTGATTTCTGGTTAACCCCAGAAACATGGTCTTTCTATCTATCTCTGGATAATAGAGAGAGAGGATATATGTTCATATTTCGTTCATGGTTTCTCAATCATGCGGTGTTTCTAAATCTGTGCTCGATTTAGTATTAATGATGGTTTCAATACGAACATCCATGAAGAGTTCATTGGCTAATAAATCTTGATTATTTCTTCAGTTGCAGACTATAATATGCTTCCTTGTAGGAATATGCTACATCTATGCATATAATATGCTTCCTTGCAGATTCCTCCAACTTATTTTTATTGTCGGAGAGAGTTGGAGATGGTTGGTTCAGCCTCATAAAGACTAAACCACGCTTTGGCTTGTCAAGCTGAGATGAAAGAAATCGGTCCTTACTTTTCAGATATTGTGGCTAAAAATGCTGTTGTTATTCTTTCCATTGTTTAAGAGTAATTAGCTTTCAGCTCATTAGGAGTGTCGCTAACACACGAAGGACTTTTATTTGAGGCTTCAGGCATGTACACATTGGTCCGCATTGCTATTCTACCCACATCGCTTACATAGGGAGACTCTGGCCTTTCACATAAGCAGGAAGATGCCAGTTTAGCTGTCTGTTTTTACTATTTATTCAAAGATTTTTTTCCCAACTGGTTTAATGAATGAGTGAAAAAGAGGGGGAGGAATAAGGTGCCTCTTAAGAGGGCAAGGGAGACTTTCACCACCATGTGGGCCAGAATTTCTACTAGTTCGATCTAACTGAAATGGAGCTTGCAGAAAAGATCTATGTGCAGTCATGAAGTTCTGACTTCCTCCACATCTGTCCCACAACATGAATCAGTGGCGTGATACAATGAGCAGAAAATATAAGTATTAGGTACTGGTAGTCCTCAACCTACTACCACAACTGCAACCAGAATTTCTGACGCAAGAGATTCTTGTCATGCGTCTCCTCAAGGCTGTTTGTTTATCGTATTTATATGCCGCCAAACTTGAAAGTGACTGTAGGAGGCTCACAATGAACACAAATAACAACAATAAAGCAAACTATTAACAGTAAAAAAATAAAGTAGCGCAATGAAAGGAGGGGAGCAAGAAGCACATGGGGGGAGGCAGGAATGATTAATCTAACAACCGCCTCCATGATGACATACCCCCCATGGAGCCCCAAGATAACTGGCAGAGCCCAGTCTTCAGGCTCTTTCTGAAGGCCAAAAGGTTCCTACAGTGCTCCAGCTGAGAGAACTTCAATATGAGCTGCCAGGCGGATGACCAAGTTCTTACAATCCACCATGGATATCGGGGGCGTGATGATGCTTGTTGGTCAGAAGGTTGGCAGCCCAAATTCGAGACCCAGGCACCACATAATCATTACTTGCTCCAGCTCCTGCCAACCTCATACTTCGAAAGTATGAAAAATGCAAGTAGATAAACAGGTACCACTTAAATTGATGGGAAGGTAACAGCAGTCCATGCGCCTTGGCATACAGTTATGCCGGTTACATGACCAGGGAAGCATCTTTGGACAACGCTGGCTCTTTGGCTATGAAACGGAGATCTGCATCACCCCCTAGAGTCAGACATGACTGGACAGGGGAAACCTTTACTTTACCAGGGAATTACTGCTCTTTGCAGTTGAGAAATATTGGAAAAGCTAAAGTGATGATAAGGAGCGCAGGGCACTCATCAGGCACCGATTTCTTATGCTGCCGGTGATGTTCACCCACCACGATGGAGAGTTTGGGCCATTCTGTTTGACTTTCTGACTTGAGCACGTGTTGAACTTTGCTTGCTAATCACAGGAGATCAAACAGCAACACCTCTGCAGCTTGCTAATCATGAGATACTCCAGCAGAAACCTTGAAATCCTATTAACGAATGCCATACATCTGCTGTGTTTAACCTCTAACCCTTCCCCATAACAGTTTACATAGGGAAGACAGAGGCTGGCATTTGCCAATTGGCCCCAGTTGCTAGAGCAACAGCCAACTAACTTTCTCAACTCCAGTGCCTGGTTTACCGAATAGTAATGACCAGAAAATTCCACGTACAGCTCTTTTAAGGTGGCAACACACCAAGAGATAAACTCCTCTTACACATACACCTCATCACTAACTCTTCTCATAATTCATCCTCCATTGTTTTTGTCCATTGAGATCCATGGCCCAGAAAATATGTGGAAAAAATCTAAACTCCTGGAAATCCAAACTCTTGGGATTATCTTTTTAATACAGCAGACTACAGAAATTGATGAATCTTGCTATTACCTTGACCCAAGATGCCTTCCAATCGTATGGCTTGGAACACGGATTCCTGCGCTGGGCAGGGTCGCACTAGAAGATCTCCAAGGTGCCTTCCACTCCTATAAATATGGAGTCATCTTAAACCTAGTTCACTTGAAATAGCTAAAATTTGTATGGCCTGAGAAATGAAATTCTGCTTGTTGACTGTAGAAGAGAAATTATGAATAATAGGAATCCATGCTACCAAAAAAGGGGGTTGCAAGAAAACGGGGAAAGAAGTTACCCAGAGTTTATCATTTGCTATTTATCCAGGCAGCCCATTAAAACTCTGCAGAGTCAGTTTCCTTTCAAGTTTAACTTCATCTGGGTTCCTCTGTTTACATTTTGGATGCCAGTGTTTATCCTTCCTTTTCAAAACGACTGGACGCATCTCCAAAATGCACTGGAAATATGCAAGGCAGGGGCGGGGCTGCTCCTGCACCACATTTTGAAGACTTGACACCTAATTTAATCCTTTGAAATCATTCTCTAAATGTACACTGAAACTATCCCTAGCCCTGTCTTTAACCCTATGTCATTTTTCCAGAACAGGGAGACAAAAGTCATTTTGATTGCGAAGCCTAGCAGTTACAGTACTGTACAATATAACTGGGCGGGGAAAGGGAGAAAGCTGGGAAAGGTTGATAAGAGCAACGGAAAGCGCCAAACTTAAGAACTGAATTTAAAAAAAAATGCTAAACTATGATGTGGTTTGTTTGGTTTTAGTTTAATATGAATCACAGGTGCGAGACAGGCGGTGAATACACTTGATTAATACAGTTTAAATATTTGATGTTCAAACTCCCCATTGGGGATTATTCTGCAAAATAAAGCAAAATTTGAGTTGGACCCATTTCTGACCCTATACTGGTCGGATTCATATGACATTCTAGGCCAAAATGTAACATATAATGAGTTAGAGTGAATTTAAAGTATGAAATGATAGTCCAACTAGGGTTTGTTGTATAAAAGCACATTGGCTGGGCTCAGAGCTTAAGATTCTTCCCTTTGTGGTATTCATGTCAGTCCAAAATTGGAGGTATACATGTTAATCTTGAACCATTTTCTTGATGTCAAGAGATCTCCATCAGCTCTTCCACAGCTGGCCCATTCATCTCCAACTTAGCTCTGGGGCAAGGGGAACACTGCCAAGATTTTGCAGCTTTAACTCTAGAGCATCAAGGTGGAAGGTTTCCTTTTGGTGAGAATTCCCTTTATCCCACCCAGCTGCTTCTCTGTTGTGAAGATGCCATAATACCTGCCTATCATGCTTCTTATTCTTTGCAAAACATTTCCAAAAAAACTGGAAAAATTTTGTTGAAAAGGAGATGGTACCTTCTGTCCACAGAATAACTCTCCCAAAATTGAGCAGAACACAACCAAATTTGACGTCAGGGTAGATGCCAGCAGAAGAAGGATCAATGTAAATTTCCAAGAATCTGACTCAGTTGGTGCAGTTACAGTCAACAGATTTATTGAGGCTACAGGGTCACAAGAATTTCTCCAACTGCCCATCAAGCACCTGCGTTCTCCAGATAAGACTAATGGTCTTCACAAAGAGTTGGACCTTTGGCATTTGTGCATGTGTAGTGACTCCAAGTTAACCTCTCAACCCCTTGCTCCACCCTTCCTTCATCCACAATCAGTCTAGATCAAATAGGAGCTGAAGAAAAAACCAAGTTGCAACCACTTCATTCTATGCCCTCCTCACTTCTTCCTCTTCATACGACCCAGAGAAGGTTATTCGCAAGCCATCCTTTGCTTCCCAATGCACACACCCCCTACCTTCTAGGAAAGAACAGACCCAAAGCCAAGTGCATACACGTATAGATGAAACATGATGGTTTGATATACAGAAGACGAAAGATAGACATCTCCTGTGTCTGCTGCTGGTAAAAGGGTTGGGAAGAATTCCAGAAACCAGGCTCTGCAGCTGTCCTAACCTTCAGGTTTCAGAGGGGGGGGTGGAGGGCAACAAATCGCAGTGAGGATGGAATATAGTGGAAACAATCCCACTTTCTGAGACTATCTACAGCTGTGAGCAAATGTCTGGAAAAAGTAAAGGCAGACTTGTTGACAGGAGAAGGATTAAGCAAGACAGAGGGGGCTGTGATAAGCTTCACGCAATTCAGTTCGGAAACCTTTGCAAGTGGCTAATCACAGCATCGTCCAACCCTTCCCTTCTTCATCCCTAAGCAGGATTACTTTCACATCCTCTCCCACTCAAACATATTTCAGAAATGCAGCTTTATTTTTCAAAGCCAAATCAGGGTGGGGAGAGAAAATCCCAATTAAAATGTCATCATGCTCCCATGGGCTAAGCCACAAGCTTGGCCAAGGAGCACTGTGGGCATGATGTCCTTTTCTTGAATTGACACCAAACAAGCAGAGAATTGTGGCTTGGGGATCATTTTTGGAGAGATGTAAAGCAGCTGCCTGATCCCTACTAATATTGCCTTATCATCTGCCTTCGAGCTTCTCCAAGGTTTCCTTCCCCAGCGCATGGCTTTTTCTATTCATTTTTTCCAGGGCATTTGAGATGTCCTTCTGAACTCCTCTTGATGGTTACTGCGTTGACTCCAGGCAGATAGACCGGCAGGCAGGCATAGATAGGTGGACGGAGGGAGGGAGGGAGAACGAGAAAGAGAGAGAGAGATACAGTACTAACATTCATCATTATCTTTCAGACAAATGGACATCCAAAGTGTTAAAAAAATAAAGTTGCTGGAAAAAATAAAGGCAGACAGAGGAAGAAAACTGAGAGAGGGAGAAAAGTTTGCCCCACCAAGAGAAGGCATTTTAAAACTTGTGCATTGCAGCCGAGGAAGCCACATTTCATTTGCCAGGAGGAGAAAGGTAAACAGGGCAACACCATAAATCTGCAGAGGTCACCTCGGTTTGAGCTGGTTAATGTTGCGCCTTGCATGCCCAGAATGTCAACAGAATTGGCCAGACCTCAGTAGTGAACTCAAGTACTGAGAAAAGTTGCAAACTTTGTAGTCACCGGTGAGGAAAAAAAAGAGGAAAGCTGGCATTGCTGTCCGCTTCTTTCACAGTGATGAAGTCGGTATCTGCAGACGGGGTCGCAGCTCGCATCAGCACGACCCACATGCTCCACTTGGTTGCTGGCGCAGGCTTGCTCCCCCGTGAAACTTTAGCCCACACGCAACAGCAACATTTGCAAATGTTGAGAATCCAGTCTTCTCACACTGAAAGGCAGTGGTGTGATTGCACCGACGCGCTGTTTCCCAGATGTCCAGCCTTTGAGGGCACGCAAGTGACCGTCCGCACGGACTTCGTTTCAGCTGCCCCAAACAACGGCTAGGAAATTTTTCAGACGTTTAGCCGCGTTCCGTGTGAAAACAGGCCTTCCTGCTTGGGGAAGCGCTGGGTTTGTAAACTCTTATTGGAATATGAAAGAGAAGCAGAACAAGCGAAAGAACGTGCAATAAAACGGGCCGTAAATTTTGGTTACGATCTACAGATAGGGCTTGACTTATAACCATTTGTGTAGTGACTATCCGAAGTTACGACATTCCGAAAAAAGTGACTTACGACCACGCCTCGCGCTTACAGCCGTTGCAGCGTCCCCCCGGCCGCGTGATCCAAATTCAGGCGTTCGGCAACGGGCACGTATTTATGACGCACTTGGCTTCAGCTCCCAGAATTAAAATCCTTAAATCCAGAATTCTGGGAATTAAAACCCTTAAGTCCAGAATTCTGGGAATCAAAACCCTTAAGTCCAGAAAAAATCTTAAATCTACCTTGCCCTATCCCAATGCCGCAGTTTTATTCCGAATCCTTGCATTCTGCATTCTTTTGCACCTCCCCAGTGCTCTCTCGAGAGGACTGCTGTGATTGAAATGGCCAAGGGTTCACATCCAACAGTTGTGGGACACAGTCATGGAAAAACATGCATCTCCAAGACAAACCCAACCACGTTGGCAGCCCAGCCATCTAGGAGGGTGCCACGGTGGAAAAGCCTGACACCCGTGTAGAAAAGCAGCAGAAGTTCAGAGCGATGGCAGAGTCGCAACTTCCTTCCAGCAGATTGCACGTTGAGAAAAACAGGGGTGCATTTTGAATTAGAAAAACAGGGGTGCATTTTGAATTAGAAAAACAGGGGTGCATTTTGAACTTTGAGGATCCCAACGAATTTTCATCAGTGCCACGTCTGTTCCCCTTCCATTTGATTTGTGGTTCAGTGAAATACAGCAGTGATTCAGTAAGAATTCATCCAGGAGGACAGGAATTAATTATAATTATTGGTAATTAGAATTTCCTGAGCCTACTACTAAAAAAAAACCTTCTGATTGGACTGGCTGCTCTGTAAAACATTTACCTGTCAGAGTACGTCATACTTGAGTGATTTAAAGTAGTATTTGCAAACCTTGTTCTTTCATTCTCCAAAACCGCTTATCAGAAGGTCTTAACACACTTTCAGGACCAGTGGTAAGTCGCTTTCTCCTTCAGCACCATTGTAACTTTGAAAGGTTGCTGAACAAATGGTTGTAACTCAGGGACCATCTGTATTTTAAAACAAAATCATTGAATAATCTTTGTCATTTCAGTAACTTACCGTTGGCAATTTTATCAGTTTTCATAATAATGGGGATACTGTGGGTAATGTTTGAATGTATTTTAGTACACAGGGCAATGTTCAAGTCAATTTAAATGTCCTTGTTGTGATATTAACAGGTTTGTGTGTCCTTACCCAAAGGGGAAAAAAACACTTTTACCCCATTTTGGGTAACTAACCCAGGTTTGGAAGAACTGCCTTCGAGAAAGAGTAGGTGGAAATTATTTTATCTCAGCTAATTTAAAAAATGTCTTCCTCTTAAACCCATCAAGGAGAACTGGAGTCTCCTAAACTTGAGGGAGACCATGAGATACCCACCAAAGAATGAATTCCCTCTAACAACCTATAAGCAACACCCCTTTTGTGATATCACACACATATTGGTAAGAGTCAGGAGCTTTTGGTTCAATGACACTAAGCATTTAACAAAAAGATGCTAGAGTGAACCTCTTACTAGGGTCTGATCTTCTCAGTAGGAACACAGACATTTTAAAAAAGCTTATTCCATCAATGAACGCTCAGCCCTCTAAGTAAAATTGT
The DNA here is from genome assembly GCA_032468055.1 of Acrochordus granulatus. Lineage (NCBI taxonomy): Eukaryota > Metazoa > Chordata > Lepidosauria > Squamata > Acrochordidae > Acrochordus > Acrochordus granulatus. The sequence goes on along the minus strand of JANHZU010004168.1, from coordinate 314,689 downwards.
AGGGTAGGTGCAACTCTCTCTTGACCAGAACTAAACTTTTGATCTTGTAGGGTAAGCATGAATCTCTTTTGACCTGAACTCACGGATATTATTAGAAAATAAATATGGTTGGTGGCCGCTGTCTCAACGGATGATGGAGAGCATCTGGGGGGCACTGAGAAATCACCAGTTTTAGGACTAGACATACCGACTGTGGCAATTATACTGTGAATATATAACCTTGATGCTTTCTGAGTTTGGTTGTTTTCTTGCAGACGTTTCAATACTGATGTCATTCCCTAGTTGGGTAACGAAACATCTGCAAGAAGACAACCAAGCTCAGAGAGCACCGAGGACTCCACGGTTCAACCCTGAGCGACAAATGTTCTCTTCTCTGTTAATGCATACATACCTTCTCTGTGACAGCCGTTTTGTGAAAACGCAATAACTTCATGCTCCCCAAATGCTACACTCAAAGGCGACCATTAAGTCATAACATACTTGGTTTGGTTTTGACTTAGCATGATGCCTGCACTGTGGTTTGTCCAATAAACCCTAGTTAATGCAAACCATGTTTTAACGTTTGCTCTTTCTCTCGCGGTCTCTCTCCGCCTCCCACTCCCAGATACAGAAGACAGATATTAATTCTATTGCGAATGAAACTGCAATAGAATTATTGCACATAATTCTATTATTATAGAATCACATATTATTATCTGTGGAAAAGGTCCACCAAGGATCCACAGATCCTTGGAGTCACAGGAACTCACCGCGTACCAACGTCTTCTGCAGTGATTTCCCTTCAAAAGCACCACTTGAGCAATCTACCAACTCCCAAAGGGCAAAGACAACAAAGGGCAGGCAAGAGACATAAACTCATCACAATTAATGGAGCAGCCAAGCTGAAAAACGCATTAGGCTGCATATTAATGACAAGTAGCTTATGGTAATCGCTTTGAATCGCACTGACTCAATGTGTATTTAATTAGGATTTAATAAAACCACAGCCTGTTCTCAAAGGCCAATTAGAAACACAGCTTGGTGGAGGGTTTGAAGCTCCGAAACGGATGCCTTTGAGATGCAGATAGACACCGATTGCGTTGCTGTTAATCCTCAGTCAAGGCGCCTGATAGTTGCACTCCAAACACACATCGCCACTTTAATGAAGGGCGTACTGGGGTGCAGGGAAGGCACGTTTGTCTTCCAAGCGGGGTGAAAGGAGAACAGAGAAGGGGGGGTTAGCTATGAAGACCCTGCTTTGGGAAGCTGGCTGCACATGTCCTGTCTTCACAACCCGAGAAGGCGGAATGGGCCAGCCAGACCCCAAACCCGAAAGGCGTCCCTCTTCGCAGAAGAATCTCAGGGTGAATTTGGTTAGCAGGAGGAAGGGAACCTCTTTGTGTACCGCAGATGTGGTGGCAGCTTATCGGAGCAGCGGTGCAGACTGAGGAAGCATCTTGTTACATCTACAAATTGGATGCAAACCCGAGGCATCCGGGGGGGGAGTGGGAAACGGGGGCAGACAGCGATACGTAAGTCATGATGTCCATGTAAAAGTCATGACTTCCAAATCCGCTTCAGACATTGAAATGTCCTCATGCAGTTGTGCGTGCCATGATGTCATGGCGGGATGTTGTGGAGATCACCAAGGGAAGCCCCACTCAGTTGATGTTAGCCTTGTGGGGTGGTCCAGGGAAGAAACACACCCAGAAATACTGCCACTAATGTTGTTGTTCAGTCGCATAGTCGTGTCCGGCTCTTTGCGACCCCATGGACTGCATTACGCCAGCCCCCCTGTCCTGCGCTGCCTCCCGGAGTTCTCCCAAGCCCACGCCCATCACACTGACTACGCTACCTATCCATCTCATCCTCTGCCATCCTCTTCTCCTCTTCCCTTCAATCTCTCCCAGCATCATAGTCTTTTCTCATGACTCCTCTGCGTATTATGTGGCCAAAGCACTTGAGTTTCATCCTTCCAGCGAGCAATCAGGGCTGATTTCCTGTAGGATTGACTGGTTTGACCTCCTTGCCGTCCAAGGGACCCTCAAGAGTCTTTTCCAGCACCACAATCCGAAGGCATCAACTCTTCGATGCTCAGCCTTCCTTAGGGTCCATGCATTATTAACCACTAACTCTACTGTTATATTAACAGAAGCTTGCAATTCGGAAAGGACATCTCTCCCCCCTTGCCTTTACAACTAGGGGGGTCTCTTCTGAGATGTTTGCCATGCCCACTTTCCTTCTATGGGCTCAGCTGCCTCTTATCCAGCCATTGCCGGATAATGCCTGTGGCTCTTCCCTCTATCTCACAAGCTCATCCTCAGAGACCATAATATCATGTGCCAGCATTTGTCCAGCAGCAAAGGAGGACAGGGCCCTTCCATGTGGGGAATTTGGACCAAGCCAGCACTGACAACTTGCTGCTGCATCCCAAATGTCATGTCCCTTCCATAGTTTTGCCAGTTTGTTTTCATGAGCTGTGGCATAACTTGGGGCACAAGAGATGCTTTATATTTTCATTTCCCTATTTTCACAGACTCTGTTTAAAAAATAGAAACAAGTGCCTGACTTTAATTTTCAAGCTTGGGATGAAGTGTTGCTCCACCACCCAGCGGTCCAAACTTTACACTCAAGTAAGCCATTACTCTTTCTCTCCATCCCATTCACTCCCAAGAGATTGTCCCCTGCAACTACCAGCATTTTGAGTCTCGGCCTCCAAACAACAGGGTCATACTATCAAAGTAGCATTCAGACTGGATGGATCACATTTTGATAACCTGGCAGCTTTCCTCTCATTCCAATGGGTAAGATATTTTTCCACAGCCGAAACCACACCCAAAGCATGTTCTAAAATGCTGAGAAGGAGTAAGTGGACTCATAGCCACTTCATTGTGGAAAGAAATTGAAAGAGCTTTGTTACTCCAGGAACTATTGTAGGTCAAGATAGAAATTACTGAAGGACACATTTTGCACACTCCTGTAGGACTTGGATGAGATACGGTTTGGTGCAGTGGTTTAGGTCTCAGGCTAGAAATCAGGAGACCGTGAATTCTAGTCCTGCCTTGGGCCGAAAAGGTGCTCTTGGGCCAGTCCCTCTTCTCTCTCAGCCGGTTTCCAACAAGCAAAGTCGATGGGGGAAGTCAGATTCATTTAACCATTCACGCAACAACTGCCGTGATTCACTTACCAACTGTGGCAAAAAAGTAATAAAATCAGGCACCACTCACTGAACAACCACTTTGCTTAATAGTGGCAATTCTGGTCCCATTTGTGGTCATAAGTCAAGGACTACCTGTATTCCTTCTATTTCATAACGGTTCCAGGAAAATGACAGTGACACTTTATCCTGAGTGTGATCTGCGTTCTCAGTTGCTGGAGCCAGAATGTTCTAATGGAACAAGTCACATACAAGCCGAATAAAGTCTTCTAAGAAGGCCCGAATGTATTTTCTTCGCTGTTGAGGCTTCCACCTGTAGGGCACCTGAAGTGAACAGCCAACTCCCCGTTGTAACTCCTCGCTTCTTTCACACAACTTTCACTGCTTGAGGCATCCATTCCGTCTCTCCTTATGGTAGGGCTGGATGTATTTTCTCTTCCTAAATGATTCTTGTCAAACCCATACCTTTCTCATGACATAAATGAGCATTTGTGCCAACAGCGCAAATCTACCCAAAGAGGACCAATCATGGAATGTCATGTAAACCCTGCTATTTCTTCAAGCCAACAGTGTGTAGGAAACCAACCATCCATTCTTGTCTCTGCATGAATGAGAAGGAAACCAATTCAGTGCCTTAATAGCTGCACTTTGGGAGGGTTAGAGCAAACCTGATCTACAGGGAAATGAATGTGTCTCCTTCCTGCAAAGCATTTTTGCTTGTCTGTGTCATGTCGGTGGTGTATGAACTGACCAGAGGAATGTCTGATGCCTCAGCCACCTTTCCTCACCCCACCCCTATCCTGGTTAAAGAGATCAGAACCTAATGATTAGCCAGGGAGATGGATAGTTGAACCCAACCCCTTTGCGGGTCTTCTGTCTCTTAGGAGGCTTCAGTAAGATTTAACCCAGTCAAGTGGGCATGCTGGAATATTTGACATAATTAGGTTAATTACAGAATATAGCACAATGGTTGTTTTTTTTTCCCCAAGGGACAAAAAATTGAGAATGATGAATGAGCAATCAAGGATGTTTTTCTTTCTTTGCCTGGCTCAGCTTGCCAAAAACCCAACGGAGTGGAGAGATGGAATAAGAAATGCATAGACAACCATTGTCTCTGCCAAGTACCCACTCTGGGTATTAATCTAATCTGTGTGTTACCCCTGGGGGGGCATTTTTATTCTTTGATTATGTTCCTGGTAAACAAATTGCTTTTAAACAAATAATTCTAACTTTATTCCTTCCTGAAAGTTGGTCAGGCATAGCCTTCTGCTCTTTTTTATTCAGTTCCAAGAAACTTTATATCATGGGTTTTTCTGCCTTCCCTCTCACCAGCCGCTGAATATTATTTTTGGTTCAGTTCCCTCCATGCCACACTGGGCTTAATAAATCAGTGGGAGAATGTTTGGTTCCAACAACATTTTAGATTGAAAGTGTGTGTGAAATCTCCACAGCAGTGTTTCTCAACATTATCAACTGTAAAATGTGTAGACTTCAGTTCCCCAGAAAGATCCCAGAATGGGATCCATTTAGAAAGATGTAATGGTATGTAGGAATGACCTTGGGAGATGGGAAAAAGCAATCTTTCTAGGGAATAGATAAGAGAGGGCATAATCCATAGTTGTATAATGGGTGGAGAAAGAAACTCAGAAGGGAACCTCTGAAATTTCTCACACTGTAAAAGAGATGAAGGGAGATTTGTCCTTTCCGACTTGCAAGATTCTGTTAATGTAGCCTTACAATAAAATAGAATTAGTTCATCTAATCGCAACAAAGTTTAAAAAACAGGCATCTGGACTGGATTTTTCTCAAGTCGAAGACGTTTCGCCTTTAATCC
>JANHZU010004168.1:292773-305333 GCA_032468055.1 Acrochordus granulatus | reverse complement strand
TGCCCATCGTGGTACAAAGCAAGCATTAAAATATTCAAGCCTGACCTAATCTCATGACAATTCTTACAGATTAGAGCCTAGCCAGAAATGTTGATGTGGTGACAAGAAGCCATGAGGTCAAATCCATTGAAAGCAACAATAAAAATATTGATGGATGCTCATTTTATATATTTATTATTCCTATCCTACTTCAATATTCCTCAGTGGGTCTTTCCAGATATATTTATTTAATCCATTAATGCTTATACCACCCACCTTCTAACAACTGCGGGCAATTCATAGATAAAACCCACAGAAAAAAACAATACCATGATTAAAAACAAAGCAAAAGTTATCAGTAAGCCAACAACAAACCTACATTATCCAGAAGGAGGGCTTCAACCAAAGATCAGTAGGGACTACAAATCCCAGAATTCCTAGTCTTGGTGAACTTGGGGGGACAGTGATTGCGGAAATCTGTAATGTGCTTAAAGATGCCATTAAGCTCCTTAATAGTGACTCTTCAAATCATAATTAATGTTGATATCTTTCTCTCTCCTTTATCTTCAATTGTCTAAGTCAATCTAAGTTCTTAAAATGTGATCTGAGGACCTTTGGGATCTCCCAAAACCCTCTCAGAAGTTTGCAAAGTCAAAATCCTTTGCCAGATATTGAAGACATTTTCAAAAAGCTTAAACAATGCCACTCATCTCATTATTCTTATTTATTTCTTTTAAAAAATAGGGTTTTCATAAAAAGTATTTTATTTATTTTAATGTCTAATGGGTTTAAAATTGTTATTTTTACATGATTCAATAAATAAATATTCTATGAGTGCATCCATTTTAAAAGTTAATATGGTAAATATTGATAAATATATCCCATACAAACAAAAGCTCTTTTGAGGTCCTCCATAATATTTAAGGGGTTCTGAGAACAAACAGTTTAAGAAAGATGGATCACTGCTATGTTTCACAACAATATAATACAAATATTTTTTTTTAAAAAGAAGCCAGTTGCGTTAAACATAGGAAATCAGATTTTTTCAATAATAAAAACACTGGCATTTAAAACAAACTGGACTTTCCATTCTTAAAACTTTAAAAACCCTCTTCAAAGAAGCATTGCAAAATAATAGCCTTAATAAACATCAGAAATGACTTGGCGAACTAATCTGGCATATACCCAATAAAGTAGACTGTAATCCCAAACTTTGCTCCAAGAAATTATTTGTTGTTAAGGCAGGGTGGGGGGCCTCACGGGACAATTTTTTTTCAAATGAACACGGCTATTGCAAACTGGGATCAAGCAAGGCCTGGATGAGAAATAAATTTCACTGCAATTCAAATCTGATACAAATGAAATGAATTAAACTAAATTAAAACCAATTCATACTGATGCACCCCACATATTTAATAATATTTTTCTTCTGTCACATTAAAAATTACCATTCTATAGCAACCTTTGGAGAGGTCTTGGCATGCACTAAGGGGAAGCACATGTAACAGGGAGACTCAGATTATCCAGCTCCAGATAAGCCTGACTGATTATATGACTGAAATAAAAATATTAAGCACCAATATCTCTGGAAATATTAATTAATGGAAAATGGACCTCAATTTACCACCATGAATGGCCGCAGGGGGGAGAAGGGAAATTAGGTGAGCTATGTAATAAGACAAATGGGATGAATAATTGAAGCCATTTCTATACAGGTAGTTCTTGACTTAGAACCATTCGTTTCGCAACCGTTCAGAGTTAATGGTTGTAACTCAAGATCCACCTGTACAGTTCCCCAATGCATTGCTAGATTATTTTAAAATCATAAATTCTTGATAGCAACAATTGGTTTGGAATCCACAGAAACATCTTGTGACTAACTCTCTTTTATGTCTAGTTTTATGTTTTGTTTTTAGATGTTTATTTCCTTTTTATCTTTATACCTTTATTCTATTTTTTTACATTTTCATTTATGAATTAATTTAATTTAGATTATGGCCATCCACTCCAGTAGATTCTGGGCCACTGAATAAAATCCAGACGACACTGACCATATTTACTATTAAAGAAACAAAGAACAAGGCTATGGAAACATGCAAAAATAGAAAACAAAAGGAAAACAAAACTATTACCTCCTTGGGGTTGTACTGTGCTCTCAGCAGATATAAAATGGCATTAATACTGTATAGAAATTTATACAGCAAATAGAAACCAGTATGTTAAGGGAGGAGGACTTAATTTACTGGATTTCCTGATCTGACCGTTTTAAAAAATTGAAAGAAAATGCAGTCTCTACTCTTTAATCATCAGAGGCAGGGTATATGGATTTTCTCATTTCTGAAGGTTCAGCCTAACTCTTTTCCTAATTGGATCTTTTGCATCTTACAGTGGCAAACTAGTTCATAAATCACATTTGTTCCCATTAAGGTTTAAGGGGTAGCAGCAGATCAGTTTTTAATCAGCCAACCCACAGCTGGGGTGACATCCAATTCGATTTCTTTTTTCTTTTTATAAGCTCAGCGGTGGCTGCTAAATTCAGACGTATGTTACACTCTATTCTGTATGTAAACAGATTAATTTAGTATGTGCAAATATACTGTACCTCTGGGGTTGTATGGGTATCTTCTGAGAAAAAGAGGAAAAGTCCCTGAGACTGCGTTCCTTGAGTTTGTGGGGAAGAGGTAGGATTCCTCCTTAATCTCTCCTGGGAAGTGAGGGAGAACTCTCATGTGCAAAAACATAAATTAGATGTGACAAAATACCAGAATAAACAGACTCAGAGGATTGATCCTGGACTGACCCTTGACAGAATAATTGAATAGGTAGAACTCTCATTTTCCACGTTGACAGGTTCAACCTCTTATGGAAAATTGTTATGACACAAAAGAATTCCAACTTGGCGCTTCCCTCAATAGCTTGGTCAGCTTTTAGCACTTTTCAAGGAAAACTTGGAATGCTTCATGTCATGATCTCTGTCTGATTTTCTGTTTCAAGCCATGTTTACCCTACTTTTCAGCCAAGGGAAAATCCCCAAACAGTTGTGGTAAGATGATCCTTAAATCAATAGCATTTGCCTTGCGTCGATATAAAAAAAATATTAGCACAAATCCCCTTGGTAGGATGTAGATGATTCATCAATGACTTGTCATAGTCTTGGATGAGGGAAAGATCTAGTTGTGGTCCTTCTCTGTTAGAACCTAAACTGATGCTTCTTTCCCAATGACATCAGTGGAAGGAACTGATAGCCAAACCATCCACCAGTCATGCCACCACATCTGAACTCAGAATAGGTTCCTGGGTGCTTTCACAAAATGTTGCCAAGATTTGCCTATTCACAAAACAGTTGACATGATTGGGGTGTCCAATCACAAAATACACATTCAGAATGTAAGCTGGTGAATATGCACTCTCCGTGCCAAACCATATTCCCCAGAATGCTCTCTTTATCCTCTCAAAGTATCTCCATTTCTCCTCAATGGAGAATTTCTCCGCAATTCCAAATAAGTTTCTACTAAACAATCATACTTATTCAGTAAAAATGCTTCTGACCCCAAAAAGGACACACTTAGAACATCCCTGGATTAGTAGATGTGAACAGAATGGTCCAAATTAAAGGAATAAAAATTCTTTGATGTGACACCATCAGTGTGATATAGAAGTTAAGGACTTCAATACTTGAAACAGGGAAAGCCAAGCTGAAATCCACCCTCACCTATAGAAGCTCACTAGATGACTTTAGGCCAATTAGGTTCTCCCAACCTAACTCACCTTACAAAGTCTTTGTGGGGAAGAAGGACCTCTACTAGGGGTGTCTACGAGATATGGATGAAAAAGCCAAGCTGATGGCCATAGTGATATGATAAAAAGTTCTACCAGGTAGATCTTTTATCACAACATTGCAACCACCATCTTGATATTTTTGACCACAGCCTTAAGACCTCTCCGTTCTACACACCTCATTTAAACTCCTGGAAGGATATAAATCTAAAGAAAGAATAAAAATTGGCTCTCTTGTTTCATTTAAAAAGAGCTTCTGGAGTATCCTCTTCTTCCAGGACTTTGGCCAATGATTGTGAAAACATAGAGATAATGTTCAGGCCACAGAGCCTGCTTTTAAAATGGCATCCAATTAAATGTTTATTTAGCTAATGCTGAGTGCGATTAAATGGCTATAAACATAATCAGGCTGCCTACATTTACGCTCTGCCTGTTTTGCAAGCGGTCCCCGACCCCTCCCTGCTGTTCATGACATGTTTTTGGAGGAAAATTGTTGGCTCACTTAACTTACAAAAGTGTTAGAGCTACAAGAAATAGAAAAAGACAGGACTGATATACAAAGGTACACAGTAAAAGGATACTCAAGGTTCTGTAAAGATACAACCTTTGGAGAATGAATCAGAAAACCTTCTCTAACTCTGAGCAACTGCAGAAAAAAAACAGGAAAACACAAGCTAATTTAAGCCTTCTTAGCTGCTGCTGATGATATATTTATTGAGATTGTTCTCCACCTTCTAACTAAAGATTGGTATGCAGTTTGGCCAACAGAATGAAGACTCAAATAAGAAGCAAACAATGAAAAGCTTGAATGAAATGGCCTCCACCCAGCTACGCAGCAAAGTTTTCAAGATTAAAAAGATCATTGCTTAGAGAGCAGGAGCATAATATGGGTCCCTGTTCACATTTGTTTTTTGTTGGTTTGTTTTTTGCTTAACCAAACCGAGCAAACCATTACAGGCCAAGTCCCTGAGCACGCTAAGCAACAAGTCGTGATTTACAAATTATAAATGCTGAGTTCATAAACAGAAACAAGTCGTATTATGGGTTGGGGTGATATATGAACTTGGTGAGTGAAAAGAAATGGCTTGACCACCCTAAGAAGGGATTTTGAAAACCTGAGCCAGCCATGCAGAAAATCTTCTCCAATGTCCATCAAATTAAAGATGGTGGCAAAACCAAGAGATCTTCAAACCCGGACAAGCCCCTAAGGGAGAATTCCAGATCACAAGGCATTTGAAGGGTTATAATTTTTTAAGGCTTATTTTCCACTAATAAAAAGCAGAGTATGTGATTTATAAAGAAAACAATAGCTCAAACATTTAATTATACACTAAATCATAGCTAGAGCTAAATAGAGCTGTTCAAATTAAGCAATCCCATTCTGGGATCTGGTCAACAGTATGTCAGCCACCCTCGGGACCAAATATTTTTCAAATGGTTGATGTCAGTCACCCAGATGAACAGAGTAGGCAGCATTACGAAGCTCTCCTCCAGTGCTACATGTGTTAATAGCCGTTCCCTCAACATTCACATGTTAGTGAATATCTACAGAAAGCCCGTTCTGGCTCATAGTAAGGACTTCCAGGTTGACCGAATGTCTCCTTTTTGTCAGAATCCAGACAGACATTGGTGGGCAAAGCTACATGGCTTGTGCAGTTTTCCTAGAATCACAGAATTGTGAAGCTGGAAAGGACCAGAAAGCAACGTGCAGAAAAAGCAGTTAAACTACCCACAAGAGGTGGTCCTCCAGTCTTTTAACATGTCGGTGAAACAACATATCTTCTGATGCAGCTCAGAATTGCATTAGTTCCTCTACCAGTTGTCTCACACCACTGATTCATGTTCATCTTGTTGTCAAGACCTCCTTTGATGTGGTGCTTCCAAGATATGAATCTTATATGTGTGCCTTATTTTTTTCTGCCAATGTGTAATACCTTGCATTTCCTTGCTGGAGTTATTCCTCTCAGCCCACTACTCACATCAAATCAAATCAAATCTTAACTGTGATCAAAGATCAGTAGTTGTTCTTCCAACCTGTCCAGATTAGGTTGTAATATCCTTCTAGCCTACTTTGTGGTGGACAGACTTGCCAAATTTGTGTCATCCATAAATTAGGGTGGAGACACTTCTCAGCCCATCCCCACTTTTGTGTGGCCCTCATGGTAATGCTAAGGACTTTATAGGGCTCTCCAAGACTGGCAAATGCTTGTTTCCAGTCCATGAGTTGAAGTATCTTCTGCACAGAATAAAAAGGAGGCCTTTCAGTACAGTGTTTGTTATAGGACTCTTCCCCACCCCCTACCATTTAAGAAGAACAGAAAAAACTGAAGTGGGTACAAAAGAGATGAGGCAAAATGACAAAGGGTTTGGAATGCGTGACCTATAAGAAAAGTCTGAAGAATTTGGGCATAATCTCCTTTAAGAGAGAAGAAATGAGTGCAGGCTATAGAAAGACACCAGGGTAATTTACAAATATCTTGAAGGCTGCCAAGCAGAGATCCAATTAATTCTTTTCTCATAAGAGGAAGGCTTAAGAAGCCAAAGTGGTATTGGATTTTTCCACTGGCCTTTTTATGATGGGAATGTACCCTGTGTAGGAGAATCAGGAGTTCTCCTAGGGCTTAGAGCTAAAGAACTTACTGGAAAGAGAAATTTGTTGTCCAGCTAACATCATACATGAACCAGAAAACCATATTAGAACCCTTGGGATCTAGGAGAAGCCAGGGCCAAGCTAATGGGGGAAGTTTGAGTTCACCACCATTCAGAACTATAGTCTAAACTGTTTCTTGGATCACCACCGGTAGAGATTACTGCTCCCTAAGTGAAGAGCTCCATGTCATAGAGGAGAAGTCCAGGGTCTCACTGATCAAGATGGTCTTCCTGTGAGGGTGAAGAGTCCCTTGAGTTAAAATTGACCTCTGGAGATTTCATGGCTATGCCCATGTAGTCTTCTTTGGCAGCAACAGAGAAATAGGTTCTCATCACTTTCTACCAGATGAAGTTGGCTTTTCCAGTATATTCCACACCTTTTGGTATCTTCTGGTCACCTCCAAGTACAAGGAGATCAGATTCTCCATAGTTTCTCCATAATCAACTAAGAACTGCCACCAGCTTTTCTTGTAAATATCTGGAAAAGTGAATTTGCATGTATGTATCAAGGGAAGTACAGAGAATACCATATATTTTTCTATGCTCCATGCTTTGGGTTACTGTCACACATAATCATGTCATCATGCCAATATGCATATCAGAACAGTGAGATTTCTTTCCAAGGTCTCCTTTGAAACAATGGTTTCCAATTTGACTACTGATGGAGTTTTATTATGCACTTATAACTTAAGCTCAATTTAGGTTGGGTTTGCGCCTTCTAGATTATTCCATGCCATTATACATATTCTAAGTTCCTATCTGAAAGCCAATATAGGTAGTCCTCAACTTACAACCATTTCTTTAGCAACTGTTTGAAGTTACAACAGCAACCAAAAAGTGACTTACAACCAGTCCTTGAACTTACAACCATTGCAGCACCCCCACAGTCACACGATCAAAATTCATGCACTTGGCAACCAGCATGTATTTACAACAGTTGCAGTATCCCAGGATCGCGTGATCACCATTTGCGACCTTCTCAACCAGCTTCCAATAAGCAAAATCAATGGGGGAAGCCAGCTTTGCTTAACAACAGCAAGATTCATTTCACTCATTTTGCTTAGTAACAGAAAATCTGGACCTAATTATGGTCATAAGTTGAAGACTACCTGTACTACCTGTTTATTGCCATCCCAAAAACCAGATGGTTAAGTACTGCAGGTAGAAGTTTGTAGGAAGAGCTGTATTGTCATATCTTAATACAAAAAGCAACTATATTAAGAAGACTTTTCTCCCTGGATTCAAGCCCATTCTTCCTGCTGAGAGTATTCCATACTCTCCACACCAAGTACTTGAGAATGCGCAGAATTGTTTTTTGAGAGCGATACATTTCAGAGACACTAGTTAATCTCCTTGCTCACTTGCAAAACGGTGATCTAACACAGCAAAGCTGGAGTCCTTGTTTTTGTACATCTTCATATTCTGTGCGTTCTCAAATACTTGGTATGGAAAATATGGAACTAGAAACCACAGACTCAATATTTATTTCAATATGTGCTGAAATTATTATTATTGAAAAATTCTATAAAAGCTTACCTGTTTGAAACCAAAAGCCAAGACTTTTCCAGAAGGCAAGTTCAAAGGCATAAAAAGGTACCTGCATATCCTTAAAGGTTTGTTCATTCTCAGTACCATTATTTCTAAAAACAGAGACAAGCACCTTCCAGAAAGATTGACTCTGCAATTTTCTACTTTTCTTCAGGCCATGGCCAGACCAAAACACTTTGCATTTGCCTGCCTCTAGTGCCGCTTCCTGGAAAGTAAAAATAAAACTGTCCCAAAGCATCTACCCAGTGTTTTTCCACCACTGCTGGACCATCATAGGCAGATTCAATGTTTTGAAGACAACCTAGAGGTCAAAGATTTGCAGGTAAGAAACACAAGGAAACTTTGCTTCTTGTGTGCTTTATTTGTAGGAAAGAGGCTATAACTTTGTGCAGATATATTTGTGAAGAAGAAGACCCACCAAGATTGTGTAGCAAATCCCAGAACCTTCTAACATCATTGATAGAAAATCCTCAAGAGACTGTTTTGGTGTATCTAAACTGCCCTGAGCTTTCAACCTCATGTATTGCTTGATCTCACCATCCAACATCCTGCTGGGTTTCTATCTCAGTATGTCAGTATAATCCGTCTTACATTTGGAAGGGATTAAACTGTATCTCACTTTCTGCTCTCTTGATCAATTTGAACCAATGGGCATCCAGAGAGGAGAAGGGAGGGGTAAAGGAATTGCCAGATTCAATCAGACATGTTTGTTGAAGATCTTTTGGAAACCGTTGGATTCGAACCAACTTCTCATTTCTTACATGCGTTTCTCATAGCCTGATTCCTATAGTTTACTTAAAATAAACAAGTCCTTATGTTTGGGTGTTCTGTTTCCCAAGGGGGCGGGGTGACAGGACAGTTCGGCTTGCTTAGCGTCTGGATTGCCATCTTCTTCTTGCTCTTGTCAAAGGCTTTGATTTCAACCAGCTCAGCCACCCCCCATCTCACCCCCCCCCCCGTCCATGTTCCATAAACATTTCTTGACGGGATCCTACATTATCCAGATGCAGCCAAGCTTTGAAAGACTGCTCCAATTTCTGAAAAGGATGTTTGACATTTTTAGCCTCTCTTCCTATAAAGATGCAAGGAGAAGATTGTGCCTGAAGGAGGAGAAGGAAATAAACTGATAACTTTACCCCTCCAGCCTACTCAGAGTAGACTAGCATCCCAAATTCTTTGCATGTTCAATCACTGTTGGCAAAAAACAATCCAATAAAGTTGAGGCAGGATTATAGATTTCATTTGAGGATGATAAAGCAGATGCATGTTATCTGCAAATGTTTTAATTTTAATCTTTGATTGGTCAATGGAGAGATGCAGAAGGTTACTTTCTGAAACCCTTAAGAAGCCTAATACAGAAGCGAACACGGTAGGGATGATGGTCGCATCTCCCTTGGCAGCAACAATACTGATAGGTATCCATTTGTTCAATGACAAAGAAGTGAAAACTTTTACATTCTGTTTTTGGTTGCTACCAGTTTGCAAAGAAATTAGTCCAGAAAATTAATGAAGCACAGGTTGGAGGCATCCTTCTGTTTCTTTGCTATCTTTCTGCTTCATACTGGAATATTTCATTCAACTTGGAGGGCTCTTCAAGTATGTGAATTCAACTCCCAGAATATTCCAGCCAGTCCAGACATGGGTGAGGATTCTTGAGATTGAAGTCCACATCTTTGGAGCTCACCTGTGTTGGGAAAGCAATTCCAATGGTTTGAAGAATTAGCAAAACTGTATTCAGGCAATCCTTGACTTATAACCACAATGAGAATCAGAATTTCTCTTGCTAAACAAGGCGGTTGTTAAGTGAGTCGTGTCTGTTGGCTGGGGGATTCAAGGAGTTGAAATCCATACATCTTAAAGGGACTGAGGTTGAGAAACATTGCATTAGAATATACTTAAGGAAAGGATATCTTAGCAGAGAAGGTGGGAATTACGTCCTATGGCTATTCACCAGATAATAAGCAACATTAACATGTAGATGGAAAAAAGGATTTTTTTCAAAGCATTTTGTGAGCAGCCATGATTATAACGAGCTATAGAATATTATTATCCCAGGAGAAAGGAAAAACTACATGATCCTTTTAAAGAGAGGAGCGTCTTCTGTAAATTAGGAGCGACCTACAGTCCTCATAGTCCCCATCTGGTGGCATCTCTCAGGTTTAGTTTTGATGAGATGATGCCAAGAGAAAGGTCCTTGTTTGAAAGTCTTCAACAAAGAGCAAGCAAAATGATGAATGAGGCAGAAGCAGCTCTCCTATTGAGAAAGGGTGTCTGGAACACCATGTGCCACTTTCTGTTCCAGACATCCCGGAAATAGACCAGCCAGGCTCCAAACGCTCATATCCATCTGTTCAGGGGTAAAAAGGGGATATTCCAGGAGGAAAACGGCATTTCTGGAATCAGATTGCTCCAAAATGGAATGTTTTGCAAATCACGCATCATCATGTCTCCAGAAGATCTGTAGTAATCATCTAACAGCTCAGGAGAATGATTTGTCCCCCACTCAAGGGAAGTTGCCACCCCCTGACTTAGAGCAAAGTCAAATAAGGAGAGACCTTGTCCATTTCATCAGGGGCAAGAGGATCAAATTGTTCCCAGAAAACTGGGCGAGACGCCTCCCTAGGCTTCTCAAGCGGATTGCATCACACATGGCTTCCAGCTGGGACTGGATCCAAGCGACTTTATCTGCCAGGTGTTCAACAAATTCCTCTGCACGGCCCTGTAGAAGATCTCCCAAATCCCCCTTTCCAAGAAGGGATCAGGTGACTCTAAACAGGGCCAAAGGAGGACACTCTGCAGATGCAATAATGGAAGAGAAGCAATTACATTTTGCTGCCCTTATCGCCACAAGGTAGGCCTTAACAGCGGCTCTAACTCATGTTTGGTCGGATTCTTCCCTCGTCTTCCACCAGAGTCACTCCAGGGGTCTCTTTACCCTTTTCAGCACCTGCAACTCTTCCATGAACTGGGGGGAGTGTCGAATGTGATGAGAGAGGCCACGCAGGCGCAATCCTATCCAAAGCCTTGACTGCGCTTTGATTCCAGGACATAACCAGGACTTCGGCAGGACCATGCAGCAATGCCCCCGGGACATCCCTCAGCTCCCTTTGAAACCCTTCCAGGTCTATCAGTCGCCAAGGGTGGACCACTCAAATAGGTCCAACCTCCCTCAGAGGGGGATGGCATAAGAGAATGTCAAAGACACCAGGGCATGATCTGGCCATGACAAGGGATTTTCCCCATTATCTCATACCTTTCTTTCCCCTTTCTTTCCCGTTTCTTTCCTTCTCCATTTCCTTACTAGTTTTATTTTCATTTGTAAAATGAAATTTTACAAATCTCAGTATTGTATTATATATGATGATAATCTCAGTACCATTTATTTGAAGATCATTGTCTATCTCTTCCCTTACTTCTTGTTTCTTCAACGCACTTGCAGGGTCAAAAGTGTCCCACAAAATGCTTGGCCTGATCCAGGAAGCCAGTTCATCAAACGCAGCTGTCTTCCAGATCTAACATTTTGCTTTCACTCTAGAATCCTTTCTTCCCCCTGCACAATTTCCTGCTTTACCTTGGAACTTCATGAGTTGTTATGGTTGGTCGCCTACTCAGAAAACCCCTTTTGTGCCAAATATGTCCAATCCCTGACATGGCCCAGGAAGAGAGCAAGCAGAGGCAGGTGGATCAGCAGGCGTGTCCTGGCAGTGGCATCAAACAGGACAATACAACAATTCATTTTTCTTGCTGTTCCCATACCAAGCACTGATCTGCTTGAAACTTATTGGAGCTGCTATGCCAAAAATTCATCAAAGATAATTAAATTTTGCCATGACCTGCCCTGGCCTCCAAAGGCTGGGATTGTCAGCCAGGAGGAAGTTGTGGGTAGAATGGAGAATTTTACTTAGAAAACAAAGGTGAAATCAACCAGGGCAAAGATTTTTCACTGTATCTCTTGTTGTGAAGGAGATGGGTTAATATGTGTCTGATCTCCACAAAGGACATTCCTGCCAAGATAAAAGACCACACCTAGAAAATTCCTGATAACAGACTTTATCAGGATGTTATCTCATTCCCTGATTGCTTCTTAATTGGCCACATTAATTCATCATTTGGTTGTCCATAATACCTTCATCAAATAATTGAAACTAACCAGCTATGGAGCCTGGGGCTATCACCTCATTCAGAGTATGTCCCTTAATTTTTTGTTGTTATATTATTTAAATTTATACTGTCTAACTCTCAACAACTATGGGTGGTTCACATGAAAAAAATAGTCGGGATCATCACTAATATAACTAATTCAGAAAGAAAAAAAGGTGTATGGAGACATGGCAGGAAAATGAGAGAAAGGCTATATTCTATTAAAAAGCTTTCGTGCTTTAATGAGCCCGAAATACGACCATTTGCCTACCACCACCCCAAATTTATAGCCTGTCTCACCACTACAGGTAGTCCTTAAGTTTCAACCATAACAAAGTCTGCCCATCATATTCGTAACTTGTGATGGTTGGAAATAAAGTTATCCACATGACCAACCCAATTTTTATGACCTTTTTTGCAGCAGTCGTTAAACAACCACCACAGTCATTAATCAAACCAATGGTTCA
>JANHZU010004168.1:261370-285931 GCA_032468055.1 Acrochordus granulatus | reverse complement strand
AGATTGCAGGTATAAAGGTATAACCACAGAAATTTATACAAACATTGGTATGTTACCTACTTTAATATCCTTGGTCAGGTGTTTCATCGGCAGCCCTGCCCTCCGTCGAGGATTCAGCTGCAAGGACCCTCTTGTGGCCTGGCGAGCGCACCATGCCCTTAGCAGACCGAAGTTGCCGGGAGAAGAGTGATGCGGCCAGCCTGCTCAGCAGCCGCGATTTAAGGGCGCAGGAAGGTCTGCCTCGTGCCAGGACCCCAGCGCAGCCCTCGTGCGGTTTGAAGTATCTCAACGGGAGCATTTAATGTTGGCATTTTATGTGTGTTGTTGGGGTGACTGAATGGAGAAGGGCCGTTTTAGGACTCCAAGGGGTCCCGGGCACCCCTGTGACGCGAAAGGGCTGTCCTCCCACTGCACTGGGTGCGAACGTGTTTCATGTCTCCTTTTCTGCCGTCCATGCCAGAGGCCGGTAATCAGGAACACGGCAACTTGCACATCAAGAAATCCCTTTCTTCCTCCCTCCCTCCCTCCATCCTTGCTCTCTTGTGCTCTTCCTCCTTCCCTCCGACCTTTCTTTCTCTCTCCCTTCTTTGCTTTTTCTTTCTTTTTTCTTATTTCTTTTCTTCCTCTTTTCTTTCTTCCTTACTTTCTTCTTGCTCTCCTTTTCTTTCCACCTTCCTTTTTTCTTTCTTCCTCCTCTGCTCTTTCCGTCTTTTCTTTTTTCCTCTTTTCTTCCTTTTTCTTTGTTTCTCTTCTCTTCTTTCCATCCTTCTTTCTTTCCTCTTTTCTTCCTCCTTTCTTTTTTCTTCCTTCCTTCCTTTTCTTTCCATCTTCCTTCCTCTCTTCCTTTTCCTTCGTTCCTCTCTTCCTTCCTTCTCTTTTCTTTCCATCTTCCTCCCTCCCGTTTCCAATCCCTTCACCTGGAAACTGAAAATTCACGGAGATACGGTTGGAGTTTCCGCTTTTCCCACGTTATGAGGCTCGCGGGCTTCTCCGTCCGACCCACGTGCAGCGGCTGAGCCGCTCCTTTCTAAGTCAGCCCTCGCGTCTTCGAACGAGGCCATTCGTGCCTCGCGCCTCCTTCCATTACCGCCTCAGGCGAGAGGGAGCGCCCAGTACGCACGCGCAGGAGCGCGGGCCGGCGAGGAAGCGCGTGTGGCTGCAGCCCGCCTCCTCTACGAAAAGAAGAGCACCCGGCCGAGAAGATCTCACTACGCATGCGCTTCCCAGACCGGAGGATAAGTATAGGCAGCGCCTGCGTGGGAAAGACGAGTGCTGGAGGCGCGATCGGAGGCGACCAACTGCGCCTGCGTCGGCTGCCGAGGTAGTTTTCGTGCCTGGTTACCTGGAGCGCTGAGGCCGCAGGTGAGGCTGAGGCTCGGTCCAGGGAAGGGGCGGACAGTGCGCGTGCGCGTGGGCTTCTTGCAGAAGGAGAGGCGAGCCAAAAGTAAGGGGGGCGCGGAAAGGCAATGGGGAGGGGTTTTGCTCAGAGAAGTGAGGATGGAGGGTTCCACGTGCCGGGAGGGGAGGCACCTGGGTTCCTTCTGAGGCGCCGCCCTCATTATCCCCCTCTTATCCCGGCCCGTCGCTCTTCCCACGGCGCCCTGCAGGACGAGAATGCCCTTGGGCATAATCAGAGCGCCTGGCCGCCTTCAGCATCCGCACACGGCTGCCTGTCCGTGTCTGGCATCCTCTCCGAATAGCGGTCAGCTTGCACAAAGGCTGACCTATGGATTTTGTTCCATCACCTCAGGGGCAACTCTTAGCCAGGGTAGCAACATATTGTTTCCATGGCGATTAGCCTGCTCCTTGGGGTCTTCCAACAGTGCCCCCGTCACCATTGTAACTGAGTCCCTCTGCCACATAATTAGGTGATAAATGTATATAGGAACTGGTTGCACAAACCACTGTCATCCTGGGCTTTCCTGCATTGCACCTTGATTAGTTTTGCATTCTCCAGAGAGAGAGAAGAGCATGGTCATCTCCTTCCACCATATACAATGCAATGTAAAAGGTCACATTAGAATGGATTTCTGCTAGAATGCTAAAATTGCCATTGTTCAGTCGTGCAGTTGTGTCCGACTCTTCGCGACCCCATGGACTGCCTGTCCTGCACTGCCTCCCAGTCCGCCCAAGCCCACGCCCATCACACTGGCTACGCTACCTCTTCACCTCATCCTCTGCCGTCCCCGTCTCCTCTTCCCTTCAGCATCACAGTCTTTTCTAATGAGTCCCCCCTGCGCAATATGTGGCCAAAGTACTTGAGCTTCAGCTTCGATATCTGCCCCTCCAAAGAGCAAGCAGGATTGATTTCCTGTGGGACTGACTGGTTTGATCTCCTTGCCGTCCAAGGGACCCTCAGTAGTCTTCTCCAGCACCACAACTCAAAGGCATCAATTCTTCGATGCTCAGCTTTCCTTATGGTCCAGCTCTCACAGCCATACATTACTAGAATGCTAAAACGTGTAATGCTTTTAGTGCAAGCAGTGAAAACAGTAAAGGGAAAATAGATCTCATAACCTGAACAATCTAAAATGGCTGTTACCTCTTGAACTGGGTGTTGATACTTCAAGCAATCTAAAGTATTATAGTTAACAGAACTGTTGTTGCATAAACACAAAAGACTAGACGTTTAGCAGCTATGTATGTTTTTCCTCCTCCTCTGATGCTAAGTTCAAACTCACTAAGTTGGTAAACTTGAAATGGCCAATATCCTACAGGTTAAATAAATAAAACTGAATTTCATAAAAGTAATCAAGCCTGCAGGAAATAACAGTTATCATCCATGCCAAAGCTTTGTAGCAACAGTTATTTCCTTCCAGCTTTTTCCAAGACGTTCATGTATTTAATAACTGAACTGATTTTAACCACAATAAAGCTATTATTTTTCTCATGACTTTTGGTCGAAAAGCCATTGAGATAAAGGGAAGGGCTACACTAATATCAAAACTACTTACACTTGAATACAGCAGTTTAATCACAACTTAAAGAAATTTCTCATTCTTAAAGGTAAGTTTGAATTTTCAAACACTCCCCTAATTCGTTTTCTGATATTTTTAATCTGAGAATTTGGTATTCAATCATCCTGGCCACATTTTCATGTGTACTTTACTCTGAGGAAACACCTTTGTTAGGCCAGCCGAAGTTTTAGAATACTTGCATGCTTTTTAGTTTCTTATAACCATTTAGCAAGCAAGATGCTAAAAGAAAATAAGCATTGGTATTGATGCTTGAACCAAATTTGGTTGGTTCAGGTCTGTTGGTCTTTCTCAAGTGCATGCTATAGATTCATCTTAATAGCTGAGAAAATGTAATTCAAAGGGAATTTGTGAGGTAATAGGTTTATCTGATAGTTTTAGTATGTATAAGAAAGGGAGTAATAATTGGGTTTGATAATCATAGGATTGAAAATGTTTGTTACACTAAGCTGCAGTTATTTGTTTCCATTTTCAAGTTATTCTAGTTATATGTTCTTATTTTTTCTAACTAAAGCCGGTTAGAGTAGTGCTGACATTCAGACAATTTCATGAATTGCACACTTTTTAAAGATAAATCAGTAGCTGTTACAGATTGTCCTTGTCTTATGACCACAATTGGTACCAGAATTTCCATTGCTAAGCAAGGCACTTGTTAGATGAGTCATGCCCAATTTTACAGCCTTTTTTGTCATGAATGTTAAGCGAATCACTGCAGTTGTTAAGTAAATCATGTAGTCATTAAGCAAATCAAGCTTCCCTTATTGACTTTGCTTGTCAAAAGCTAGCTGGAAAGGTTGCAAATGGTGATTCTATAACCCTGGAATGCTACAACCATTATAACTACATGTTGGTCACCAATCACTCATATTTTGATCATGGGGATGCTGCAATGGTTGTCAGTGTGTTGATGATGAGTCACTTTTTTCAGTGCAGTTGTAATTTCAAATGGTCACTAAACAAATGGTTGTAAATCAAGTACTACTTGGCTGAACAGGTGAGTAAATTACAGTTGCATTGTGGAGTTGGTCTGAAACGTGAATCAGTTCCATAGGTCTTTTGCTTCTAGGTCTAGTCAAATTATCAAATGTATATAAATGTGATGAATAAATAAGATAATTAAATAAAAATTATAATATGCTGCTAACATCCAGCTTTATGTACGTTTTGCCTTCATGTCACCCTCTTTCCAGTGAAGCTGTTTTATTAATTGTATTTTTAAGCATGGTATAATCTTTCTTTAGAAAAGACATGCTTTCTTATTTTTTTTCATAACTCTATTTCTCTTTTTACTGAAATATTGGCATTTTTTCTCCCCATCTGTTGATAGCTGGTGCAGTTATTCACTTTGTTAAGCAGATTTTATGTTAGTGGTCATAATTAAGAATTTGCTTAACAAGCAATAAAATTATTTTTCAGATGAATTCTTAATAAAATACTTACAGTATTGCTCTTGGAGCTATACACCATAATTCAGTGCTGTGATCAGTATGAAAACAAAGCTTATTTAGGTGGAGTTTATTTGTGTAAGTATCAGAAGGCTCCCATTTAGTCCGTAATTTAGAAAACAATATGGAAACAAACTTGTTCCTGTAGGTCATAGTGACAAGAACTGCTATTAGTTCAGTTGTGGAGGAGGGAATATAACATTGTATTTGAAGAAAACTTATCCCTTTACCTATAACAGTCAGCTACCATGGTTCCCCCAGATTGCTAAGAAATCTTCTGGCATTGTAGTTAGTAGATCACTTGGTTAATGAATCAATGCAGTTAAAAGCTTTCTTGTAGCAGCTCACATTAGCAGCCGTGGTATTAGACTGTGCCAGATAGTCCATTTTCTTGACCCACCAATAATGTCTTTAAGCTGATGAATCAAGTAATTAATAGAAACTATATAAGTTTACTGCCTATTATTGTGTCTATTAAATAAACATGGCCTTATGTTTATTGGAGGAGGAAATGAAAGCTTAAATGCATAAAGTTCGTCAGAAACCCACAATGCTACCTAATCATCAATGGAAAGTGAAATAAGTCCTGGAGATGACATTCTGTCGCTACATAGCAGCACATTCAGAATAGGCAGATCTCGACATGTTTCTTAATTTGGTATAATTTTTGGGAGATACAATTCCCTGCTCAAAGTGAAAGGAAGTATAATTTAAGTAACTTACCAGTTTTGTCCCTGAAGTACAGTTTCATATATAGGCAGACAGACAGACAGATACATATAGATATATAGATAGATATAATATATATCTATCTTTCTCCTAAAATAATCCCCCAGAGGAGGAGGTAATGGAAATATGTTTAAGTGTGTAATTCCATAGAATACAGTGGTATTTCCTCTTTTGCTTTTATTCAGTCTTAATTCTATATGGGTCTTGGATGAAAAATGAATTGTGGTAATCATTTTAGGTCATTCCAAATATTTATGTAGGATTGGTGCCAAGGAAGTGTTTCAGGTTTTTTGTCCTCTTTGGTATCAATGTAATGTATGAAATTATATTAGATTTTATTTTTAATTGTCTAAGGGGAAGCTATAGTTGTTACCAGAAGCAATAGTTTAGTAAGTATTAGTTCAGATCTGCGTTCCTCTAGCCTGCCTCGGGTGATGAGAAAAACTGATATCAAGACATCTTTATATGTAATAGTCTTTTTTTCCCAACTTTAGCTTTGTAGAATATCCTGGGGAAAAAAGTACAGTATTTTGAATGCAAGGTTTTGACCCTGAAGAAATAGAAGAACATCTATTTTTGTTTCAAATGTGTGTTACTGGAAAATCCATATAGCCAAAAATCCAGACATTGCTCATATCAAGACTTTAGCCCCTGTCTACTCTTTCTTTCAGTCTGTAGTCATTGTTTGACTTTTTCTCATGAGTTTTGTTCCTCTAACTGTATGAAAAAATTTCCCAGAAGGAGGAATATGCTTGGAGTCTTAGATTCACATATATCCTATCAAAGCTGATGCAAAGGTTTGCAGCCATGGTTGTGTACACATGATAACAAAAAACCTGAAGAGTTTAAGATTGAGTGAGTGCAATTTAGTGAATACAATATGTTGAAATGGGAATGGTGTGTTAATCTTCCACAGTATTTTTTCATTAATTCAATTCAAGTCATAAAAACCATACTATATAGAGTGTCAGTATCACCATTAAAATTTACTGCTCTGGGGGATTGCAGGAAGCTCGGCTCTTACTGTATTAGACAGACTAAAGTTACTGCTGTTCAAAAAGATCCCTATTAGTTGCAGGATCAGGGGGGAAAAGCACTATTAGTTGCCTATGTTAATCATATATTGCATGACATGAAATAAGTATTCTGTAAATGCTTACGTGGCATTTCTTCTTGATTGCTACTGCTGAACTGCAAGAAAATTCAACCCTTGAACCCAACTGCTTTGCATGTGCCGTTGGTCATGCTTTTGGGTTGCAAAGCCAGACAGTTGATCAACTATAACAAAGCTTTATCTCTTCCCTTCAGCACCCTTTCACTTTTCTTGTGAGAAGCAGGCCACAATTTCAAGAACTCTGTTTAAACTAGAGAATAAGGAACTCAGTTGTACAAGCTTATACATTGTATAAACCTCAATTTATAACTGGAAAGGGGCTCAGATACTCATCTATTGACATATTGGTTATTGATCCCTGTAGTTTCAGAGTTTGAGACTACAAATTAAAAAAAAATGGCTCATAATAGAACAAAAAGTGGTTTGCTGTAAGAAATACAGAAAAGCTGTTAGACAAGTGGAATAATAATCTTACTCGATGATTAATAAGTAAACTCTTAATTTGTACAAAAGAAGAAGAAAAAATGTTTTATTCATTCTCTGAACTGGCAAAAATCAGTCATGATTGAGGATTCTGGGAGTTGTCTCTGTATATTCTCATGAACCCAGGTCATGATTCTAACAAAAATTGCAAAAACAGCTTTCTCAAAAAAGGCAACTGGAATTTTATTTCTGGAATATTAAACGTCTGCAGAAGAATTAAACCAGAAATCAAAGTCTGTTTACTTTTTTTGAGAAAGAATTTTTGCTATGGTTCTAGAGTTGTTTTTCAACTAGGGAATAGAATGTGGCTGGACTGACTAGTCAATCAAACCAATGTTGAAAGTGATTTTCTAGACCAGAGTTTCTCAGCCTACAAAACTTCAAGATACAGTAGGTGGACATCAACTCACTCTCAGAATTCCCCAGCACAGCTGTGGCTGAAATTGAGAAAATTGAAATCAACCTATCTGGAAGTTGCTCAATTTGAGAAATACTAAAGTAGAGCCTAACATTTTATAGTATATTTAGTCTTCTGTGTACTGTGTGCTTTCAGAAAAACAGAGTCCTGTAGTTTTTTTGGTTGATTAATTTACAATGCTACAAATTACTATAATATACTCATCATTCTTGTTAGGCTATAATTGTTTGGTTTATGAGTTTGCATAGTTACAAAGCCATCTAGGAAGATCTAGAAATGTGTGGTCTTCTGGTAAGTTTGATTTCTATTATGGGAAAACAATGTTTCAAACTTTTGATATATGTGAAATGGCAATTGACTGCCATCTATAATCTATCAGTCCATATTTACTCTTCATTCAGAGATTGTCTCTTAGTTTCTCAAGTCTTCATTGAGAAAAAGCATTGGTTTACTTTCCATTAGATAATGTGTATCTAATTACATATTAAATACATGGTGCTGTGTACATAACTCCATTTTTAAAAAAGACCATCTGCAACTGGTTCTATACAATCAGCTACAAAAGGACAAACTGAAACTTTAAAATTTAAATAATCTTTTGTTCTCTTGCAGGAAGCAGAGTAAACCCTCCAAGGGTCTACAAAAAAGAATTATCTTATGTTTCTTAAGGACTGCCTTGGCTACTATGGGTGAATACAGTCGGTTTATAGACTGGGACAAAATGGATGCTACAATCCAGGATCAAGATGCAAAGGAACTGACCAGCACAGAATTTCAGGACCTGAAGCAACTGGCTCGTCAGGGATACTGGGCCAAGAACCACTCTTTAAGAGCAAAAGTATATCATAAATTGATCAGTGATATCCCTTGCCGTACAGTGACCCCAGATGCTCATGTCTACCGAGACATTGTAGTAAAAATTGTTGGCAAACGAATTAGCAACACTCTTCCCCTTCCAGAATTTGTAGATAATAGCTTGGTTCCCACGTACTGCCTGAATGCCGAGGGCACTGGGGCCATCAGGAAGATCATCTCATGTATTGCAAGCCAGTTCCCAGACATCTCATTCTGCCCTGCTCTGCCTTCTGTGGTTGCTCTTCTTCTTCACTACAGCAGGGATGAAGCAGAGTGTTTTGAAAAAGTTTGCCGTATCCTGGCTTGCAATGATCCCTCCAAGCACCTCATTGATCAGACATTCTTGGCTTTTGAGTCATCTTGCATGACATTTGGGGACCTGGTTAATAAGTACTGTCAGGCAGCTCATAAACTTATGGTGGCAGTCTCTGAAGATGTGTTAGAAGTGTACTCTGATTGGCAGCGGTGGCTCTTTGGAGAATTGCCTCTGATTTACATTGCCCGTGTCTTTGATGTGTTCTTGGTGGAAGGTTACAAGGTGTTCTACCGTGTTGCATTGGCTCTCCTCAAATTCTTTCATAAAGTCAGAGTTGGGCAGACCCTGGAATCAGAAAATATACAGCAGGACATCCGAGCATTTGTGAGGGACATTGCAAAGTCAGTATCTCCGGAAAAACTGTTGGAGAAAGCTTTTGCAATCCGTCTCTTCTCACGGAAGGAGATCCAGCTTTTGCAGATGGCCAATGAGAAGGCTCTTCAGCAGAAAGGCATTACAGTAAAACAGAAAAGGTAGTGGGCTTTCAACATTTCTCTATAGGCTTTTTTTAATCTAGTGACAACATTCTTGCTTTATGAGGAATATTGCTGTGAAATCAGGTGTATCTGTGCATCCATCCTCAGTTACAACTATGGTAGAAATATAGATATTAAATGCATGTATGTTGTAATTAAGGTAGGTAAAGGTTTCCCCTGCCAGTCGTGGCTGGCTCTATGGAGTGGTGCTCATCTCTGTTTCATAGCCAAAGAGCCAGTGTTGTCCGAAGATGTTTCCTTAGTCATGTGGCTAGCATGACTATATGCCAAGGCACACAGAACACTGTTACCTTTCCACCATATAGGTGGTATCTATTTATCTACTTGCATTTTTATATGCCTTCAAATTGCTGGGTTGGCAGGAGCTGGGGCAAGTAACAGGAGCTTACCCACTTATGCAGTGGCACTTGGGTCATGTAGGGATGATGAAGGCTTAATCCAGAGTTCAGAAATATGGGAGTGGTTTTCCCATAGTGTCTGTTGAGATCTACACCTGGAGAATTTCTTATCAACAAGAGGCCTGAGAGAACTGTTGGGGAAGATTTGTAAACTATTTGATGTACACATGCACAAACATTCTTAATGATGTAGTCTTGTAACTTTTGGCTAATTAATAAAAGTGTGAAAGGATTCGGGGAGAGAGCTTTTTGCTAGCTTTGAGCTTTTTCTAGCTTTGAGGCTTTTTGTTCTCTCGCTCGCATGCTTTCCTGAAAACCACAAAGGCAGTTGGACTGTTTCTGGGTCTCATTTCTCTGCTTGTACAATAACTTGCATGCCTAATAAATCATCTGATGCTCAAAGGTAGGAGCACAGATCCCAGGTAATTACTACAGGGTCTCAAACTGCTGAGCTGCTGACTTTCCAACCAACAAGCCCAGTGTCTTAACCACTCAGCCTCTGTGAGTTTTTGGAAGCTGGATATCCAACAAGCTTATATTCTTAATAGAGGTATTTATCATAGTTCTAAGTTTAACTGATTCATGGAGAGCAATCATTTTTTTCTGTAATTTGTCACATTGCCAGAAAACATTAGATTAAATCTGTAGATTCTTCCAGGATATTTCTTGTGTTGCACCAGAGCAAATCAGTGGCAAAATGGCAAACTTTGCACCAAATCATGATAGCAAGTTAAAGCCTACAAGTTTGTTTGATGATTAAATAACTGCCTTAAGTTAAACAGTCAAATATTAATGCCTCTCAATCGTTATGTTTTGGAGAGCTGATTCAGTGGTCTAAATATTCTACATATTGCTAGAATTGTAACCAAAGCCAATAGTTAATAAGAAATATGAAAATATTTTTGTATAATCTGAAGAATAGCTAATGTTCTACTACATTTGGTTGGAAGGAACTGTTGAATTTAGATCCTTATTCAGCACAGAAATCTAAATTAAACCATTCCTGATAGCTTATCTAGTGAAGGAGATCCTAACATCTCTCTGGTTAGTGATTCCCCTTAAAACTGCTCTGACAAAAACTTTACTATGTGGGACTGAAATCTGCTTTTTGGTAACTTAAATCATGATTTTTGGGTGTGCATTCTAGAACTTTGAAGAACATATCCTTTTATGTGATCTCCTTTTAGGGTTTTGAAACAGAATTGTCAGTGAAGGAAGGGTTTCCCAACAGCTGACTGAGCCAAAATAAAAAGCTTCAAATAATTTAGCAGCAAAATCAGTAACTGATCATTTCATATACATAGTAAAGGGCATCATTTCTTAAACTATTTAAGTTTGCTCTCTATAGCTTTCCCACAAGTCTTACTGTTCATCACCCTCCAAGCAATATATTCCATGCTTCTGGTTTAAAAAAATATATAGCTGTGAAAGTTGATGCTAGAATGAATGCGAACTTTTAATGTGCTAGATACTATGATTGAGATAACACTTCAGTGTATTCACACATTCAGATTCACTTACAATGGTAAAAATCTAAAAATAGTTATTGTCTTTAAAATCCTTTCTAATGGGATCCTAAAGTACTATACCTTGTTACTCCAATCTTAAGACATAATCTGTTGTAGCAAATGTATTGCTAATGCCTTGTGTTTAAAATCTCTTCTGTTTGGAGAAAATAAAGATAAAATGGATTTGTTGAATGAACAAGTAACCAAGAGGCAAGTCGGGAAAAATAAGTTAATAAATGAACTAGAGGTCATAAGTTCTGAGGAGGAAGGTTACAGAAAGAGAAATGTAATCTAGAGAATTTGAAAACCATTTGAAGAATTGAGAACTGATTTTTTGAAAGTGTATGTTTAACTGTCCTTTATTTCACTACTGATCTGCTCAAATCTTATTCTGTGTTTCTCTGTAGGCTTTTTCCATGCATCTTGGTGGGGATGTATGAAACTGCTGATCTTTGTTTGATTTCTCTCTTTTTTGTTTCCCTCTTCATGCCTTCTTGTTCTGTCACTTCCATATCTGCTGCATTGCTTTGCAGCACTACATCCCCCAAAAGGTAGGTTTGAATATTTAGATCTTTATGGTCCACTTCTCTAATTTGTTTTGGCTTCCAAATGGCTGCAGCTACTATGAGCTGGTGGAATTGATGCTTACTGGTGATGGTGGAAGTGATGCTTACTGTGCATCGGTGGCAATGTGGTAAAATTCAAGGCTATCTTTCTTAAGACTTCACAAATGCTGCTATCAAATTTAGCAAGTTGTGTCTGTATTCTAGGCTATCTTCATTTCTCTTCACTATTATAAAACTCATGGATTTCACTGACATAGTTGAAGCCCACAGAATTGTAGTTTTGTTGACAATCGGGGTACCACATGACCATTCCCATCTACTTTGGAATTCATCAGATGTGGTTAGACCGATGTCAACCTGTGGAGTCCTTGGTGCTCTCTGAGCTTGGTTGTTTTCTTACAGATGTTTCATGAGCCAAATCAGTGCTAGAAGGGAGTGAGGTTTGCTTGGCTTGCTCTGTCAGTGCTGGGGGGAGTGTTCTTGGTAGCTCTTTGATTAATGTTAGCTTATTTGTCTGAGTTGCTATTTCCTTGATTGGGATATTGTTTACTTCTTGATTGTTGCTCTAGTGTTAATCTTCACGTTAACCTCTACTTATCCAGGCGTTCATTGCTGGTGAGGAGGTATTTTAGACTTTTTCTTTTCTTTTGATGGTCTCTTTTGAATGGAATGTAGATCTTGTTTATCTCTGTGTGCCTGTTGGTAGTTGATTTGTCCTAGACCCTCTGTCAGAAATTGAATTCACAGATCTTTGCACTTTAGATGAGTATATATGGTGCAATTATTTTAAAACCTCTCCAGGTTTTGGTGGTCAGCCATTGCAGGAAGATATATAGAGAAGATATCAGAATGGTGTATATACAAAATTATAAATACAAGAATTGTTGAGAGCCATGTAGGGAGTATGTGATGGCAAACATGGAAGTTCCACTGAGTACATAAAACTTGTTTTGAAAATGGTAGTTAACCATGTACTTTACCATGGCTTTCTCCCTAAAAGGCATTCTTTTGACTTGGTGTCTTTTCATCTGTAATGGGAAAGTGAGCTAACTGTACACTCCACAAGCTATTACAGAAATACTGTAGTCCCTAATCCAATTTCACGCTTTCTATAGTACCATCTACCTATCTTTGGAGGCATTGTGGATGCTAAATTTGGGCTGCGTTGAATAATGTTTTATCTTTTCCATCTGCAGTCAAGCATTGTAGAAAATCCAAGTTAGTCTATGATGGCAAAAAAATATCAGAAGGAATCTGGGAGCACCTTTTCTGACATTTTATTAAAAGGCAGAAGCTTTCATTTGATCTGATTGTGATCTGATGAAGTGAATTACAATTCCCAAAATGTTGTGCCTTTTAATAAAATGTGTTAGTTGCAAACGGAGTTCCCAGTCTCCTCCTGTTTTGTTTTGGGTTTTTTTTGCAACAAGGCCTTGAACCTGTTCTCACTCATTCATTCTCTTTTCTCAGTTGTAATATGCTTTTTCTTATCATTCCATTATTCACTCTCCCCAAGGTTTTAATATAGCCAAAAAGAATAACACCTTGCTAATTATGACATTTGTTAAAGTTCCTTCCTCTGTATCAAATCAGTCTCATCTTTGCTATATAGGTAGTCCTTGACTTATGACTACCATTGGATGGAACTTCCATTGCTAAGCCAAGTGATTAAGTAAGTCATGCCTGATTTTATGACCTTTTTTGTCATAACTCAATGACTGCCTGTCAGTTTTGCTTCATAGAAGAATCAACCACAAGATGTGAGAGTAGTGTCCTTGCTGCTCTCTGAGCTTGGTTTCCTTGCAGACATTTCATTACTTAACAGTATAACATTATCAGCTATCGGACTTCTGATACTGACAGATCACTCTGAAGTCTTCAGGTGCAAAACTCTGTTTGCACTGTTGAAAAGCATGGACAGCTACTTTAATAAGACTATGCTTGAAGGTAATCAAATCGTGCAATCACTATTGGAAATATAATCGGTACCAGGTACCATTCTGTCCGATCACTGGCTGCCAAGGGAGCAGCCTTGGCTGCTTTATTACTGCTCCCAGTAATAAAGCATTACTTTGAAAGAGACAGGTTTTTCTGCAAAGTCATTGGAAGAAAGTTAATTGCCAGAAAAATGTCTGCTTCCTAGATGTGACAAATTGCCACTTCTCAGAATTTCCCCTGCTTATTATTGAGATTTTGACATAAAAGTCTTATTTAAGAGAGTCACAGCTAACATTTCTGCAGAAATGTTGCTTCAGCCTGAGTTTGCCCATTCTTTTATTTAATCCTTTAGTTCTAAGTATAGAAGGTGGGAAAAAGATTCTGTGTGAATAGCTTTTCATTAAACCTTTCCAGCTTATTTTTGCCTTCCCTGGGAGAGAACTGATGTTACAGACAGAAGAGAATATTTGTAGCTCAGGATTGAACTGGGAGGTCCCTGGTGGTCTCTGAGTTTGATTGTTTTCTTGCAGACATTTCATTACTCAAATAATGGGGGTGGGTTTTGCTGATTATATATTGGTAGCTTTCCCTGTCCATGTTGGTGGGAGCGTCTTGGTGGTTTCTTGAGTAGGTTGTTGTTTACTTTTTTTTGTAGTATATCAGAAAAGGCTGGCATTACTATTTGAATGAGGAAAAGTAGGAGCAGAAATGCCAAGTTCGAAGATGGATACTGAGGCTTACAGGACATCTTTTGCACCATGATTTCTATCGGGAGGATCATAGTATGATTCCTCATCCCCACTAAATATTTTATAGATTCAAAAGTTGCATCATGAAACCATGAGTGGTGCTAATAGAATTTTGGACATTTTCCCAAAGGTTGTACTACATTAACATATCCATGTTAAAGTAGAGGAAAGAATAAGACATCTTGAACAGGTCCCTTGAATTTTAAATCTTCCTGGCATGTAAATAACATATTCAAAACTTACTTTGCACAAAATTGCATTGTGTGACCCCTGCATTGTATCTGACATAAGCTGCACTTAATGTAGCTTGGCTATAAGAAAGAAATGGCTATGTTGACTTGTTCCTGGCTTATGTATGTCTCTCTGCCCTGGTTTTCCTCTTTATGTGTCAAGTTTCTCACCATCACCAAGACATTTGTGATTTCTTCCAACAAAATTAGTAGTCTCCTATGGCATATCTGCCAAAATAAAGATAGATTGGTTGCCAATACTTTTTTATCTTTAATAGTGATTCTCTCATCCTGGTTAAGACTTGAATTAGATTGAATTTTTCAACCTTGCCTTCTGTTTTTCCCAGGCAGAATGTCCACTTGGCTGTTCATGCTGAGAACTTCAAGTCTGAAATTGTTGATGTAAAGAAGATGAGAGACATCTGGTCATGGATCCCTGAGCGGTTTGCCCTTTGTCAGCCTCTACTACTTTTTACCACTTCAGAGCATGGCTTCAGCCTAAATAGGTAATAATTAACTTCTATAATTCCATCATTAAAAAAAATTATAGTCAAAAAGTTACTGATGTAGTCCCTCCAACTGATTATGGGCCATCAAATTGTTCTCTATCCTAAGCAACCACACAGACATATTTTCTTTGGGACCTCAGTCCCTAACTTCGTCCTACCATTCTTCCAATGGTGCACTCATTACAGCTGTAACTGAGTCCATCTATGTGCTTCTCTTTGTCCTCTTAGCTCCCTCTTTTTCACATGAACTTAGGTCATAATTGGACTACATCTTCTCATTCTTTGATCTTTATTTTATTACATTATACGCTATTCAATCAGAGGATTCTCAGCAGTGTAACAAAAGCAACAGCAAACCCCAGGCAACTATAATAATGCAATTATGTATAGTAAAACCTATTATAATCAACAGTCACAGTATGATAATTCAATTTCTGACACTGGGATTTGTAACAATCAAGTCCCAAATGCCTTCAAGAACAGCTAAGTTCTTTCAAGCTTCCAGAAGGCCATAAGAGTAAAAGCTTACCTGGTCTGGGGGTAGAGGGGGAGAGCAAACCGTTGCAGAGGAGATTAAGTTGTGATCTCAGAGAGAATGGATCCACAAAGAGCTTTGGGACACTCCTCTTGACATACCCATCCCTCCAAAGGAGTATCTTCTGTGAGATGAAAATATTCTTTATTTAATCCCAAGACAAAGAAAAGTCCATGGTCTCGCTTTCAGCACTTGAAAGTATCTATAAATTAATAAGGGCTTAGAGGATGGTATTAAACACATTCTGTAGTAGTAATAATTCATATGCGTGAATAGAGTAATCTGATTTAATGCTTGGCTATACGTTTAGTTCAGCTTCACAGTGATCATTTCATTTTCTGCAGTTTTTCCAAGATATAAA
Organism: Acrochordus granulatus; assembly: GCA_032468055.1. Taxonomy (NCBI): domain Eukaryota; kingdom Metazoa; phylum Chordata; class Lepidosauria; order Squamata; family Acrochordidae; genus Acrochordus; species Acrochordus granulatus. The sequence goes on along the minus strand of JANHZU010004168.1, from coordinate 270,305 downwards.
ATACTTGCTTTGATTGATGGAATTTTTTAGTTCCTATTGGATTGAACTCATCCCAATGTTCAAACAATGTTGAACTGCACTGGTAATGAAAATATTTTATCCCAACATTTTTCTCTCTCTCTTTGTCAAGATTGTGAACAAGCTTAATACTCCTGCTTCATATTTATGCTGTATTTCAGAGTTTGTGACTGCCAAATATATTCAGGGGAATATATTCAGTTAGTTGAACATAAATTAATGTTTCAATAGAAGGTAAAGTAATATTTAATGAAGACATACTTTTGTATCTATGTTTGTACATCAGGTTTTACTCACATTGTGAAGGGCAGGAACCAACTCTCCTTTTGATTAAAACTACTATGCAAGAGGTAAGTGAAGGAATTAGGAACAGCATGGTTAGAGGATCCTTGATGCATTTCATAAGTTTGTTTGAAATGATGTCTACAACTGTATTGCATCTTCCCTAAATAAAAGCAGAGATTTTTTTGTCACTTTCTTTTCAATAAAACTCCCCTTGGCTTTAACAGGTTTATCTTTTGTACCATTTCTGTCGGCAAGGACTAGCTGTATACCTTTCAAACTTTCCTCTATAACTTTTAAGAATTGGAGATCCTGGGGAAAATTGGAATAGAAAGCTATTTTTCAAGTCTTCCTTTCCTAAAGGCAGGATATAAATGTAATAAATGCAGAAATAGCCCGTACTTCATCAGTGCTATGAAAGCATCAGTTTCCACCGTTGCAGTTCATAGAACTATGGGATGGTTAAGTGGAATTAATTCCATGTATCTTTCCTCCTTATTTCTTAGCCTGTCTTCCAATAAGATGGCAAGTAGATGAGATAGTCGCTCCTTTATTTCTCACTGCATAGAATTACATCATGAGAGAAACCAACTCCTACATACTTGTAGATCTATGGGAAGAAGATCATATTTGCTGACTGTAGGCACTTGTCTTTATTTGGTGCATAACCAAAACTAAAATGATAATTATTTGATAATTATAGATCTTTCAGATATGAGATATTATTTTATAAGACCAATAGAGTAATTTGCCACAGATTGTCTATTCACCAAGAAGTTACAATTGTTTGCTTAATGCTCCTGTTTGTTACATTTACTACCTGAGATGCGTTAGAGAGACACTCAGATTAACACACTTTTAATATGCCAAAGTTGAGGTGTCAACTGAAATATCAGCTATTGTCAGGCCCAAGAAGGTAGCATTACTTAAGAGTAATTTCCTTTATTTTTTTTCACCTATAGACAGAATCTTGTCATACTAAAGCAGTTGTGTGCATAACTATAGATGCACTCTCTGAACTGCTAAGAAGGGGCCGTCTTAACCCTCTTCTTCCCACAAGACGTTCCCAGCTCCTCTCTCTCTTTGCCCTCTGGGAAGCAGCCCCTCCCTCATGGGAATCCATGCTACATTCCACCACAGCCACCGAATTTCTGAAGATGTCTGCTTTCTAAACCAGCGTCTGTTTCTTATTCCCCATCCTAGGTCTGTGGGGCTTATTTATCGACTGACTGGAATGAACGCAAACGAGGAGGAGGCAAGCTAAGTTTCTTTGGGACAGGAGAATGTTTTGTATTCAGGGTAAGAAACCATTGCTATTTTCTTCTAGAACAGGGTTGTCCAATCTTGGCAACTTTAAGATTTGTGGACTTCAGCTGAGGAATTCTGTAAGTTGAAGCCCACATATCTTAAAGTTGCCAAGGTTGGACACCCATGTTCTAGAGGACTTCAGTATTCAGGTCTGGCTTGAGCATATTTGCTTTTTAACTTAATTTCCTGCCGTCTTCCAGCTGGTACCAGAAGTGGAACGATATGAATGGGTCATAATCAAGCACCCAGAACTTGCTATGACTGGCTCTGAACAAAGGAACAATTCTTCAACTGACTCTCCGTCCTCAACCGGCTTCCCCACGGATCTTTCCAGTCGCCTTTCCCCATTCCTTTCGGCCCGGCACTTCAACCTGCCTTCCAAAGCAGCTTCCATGTTTATGGCTGGTAGCAATGAATGCATCATCATAGGTAGGTCTCCATTTTTTGCTTCCCATCAAAACAGCTGTTTGCATTTCTAGAGAGAGAAATGAGTTTTAAATTCAGTGATCACCGTTAGTACTTGCTGTAGCTGTTTTAACACTTTTATTTGTGAATAGCCAAAATTATCTGGGAATCTGGGTCAGAATGGAAATGAATAGATAAAATACTGTAGTTACCATATTCTGAAAAGGTTTATACCTGCTGGGCTAATAATTTTAGAAGGTAGCTAAGTAATATCAAAGATCTAGCAAGCAAAGCTAAATTTACATCATTGGCATTGAGTGATTCATTTGTAGAATTATATAACTATGCAAAGGATGCTAATTAAATCAGTTATGTAAATTGAGATTTAACAGACGTCTCTCCCTCAAGTGTTATTGTATTCATGTTGGATTTTGACAGCCATGGGCTTTTAATTCTAAAACAGCCTGGTTGAGGGAACTGGAGACAGATATTTGAGATATATGAAGACGTGATTATCACAAAGCTGCTTTCTCAAAAGGCAACTGGACTTTCATGGTTTTTCTTTGAAGTCGATTCACTTCTTATCCAAGAAGCTTCAAGAGAGAATTCAAGAAAGTCCAGTTGCCTTTTGAGAATGCAGCTTTGCAATACTCATGGATAACTGAAAATTTCCACAGACATGAAAACATGAGTGTTTCTCCTCTAATACAAAGGACTACAGGTAGTCCTTACTTAACAACTTAGCAACCTTTCCAAGTTACAAAAAAAAAGATATTTACAACTTGGTTCTGTAGTTCTGACAGCTACATACATACATACTGCAGGCATTCAGCAATGGGCTCACCTTTACAGCCAGCTGCAGCATTCTGTGGTCATGTGACTGTGATTTACAATGTTTTTTGCCAGTTTCCATCAAAAAAAATGTCCATAAAAATACAGAGATTGGCTTAACAACTATGGTGTTTGCTTAACACCCACCATGTTCACTTAATGGCCAGCATGTTTGCTTAATAGCCAACATAAAAGCAGTTGTAAAATCGGGTCCGGTCACATGGGTGCCTTGGCTTATGACCAAATTCCAGGTTCCATTAAGGTCATAAGTCAAAGACTATGTGTAATACAACACCCATATCTGACAGAGCACCAAGATATAAATTAGAAGTTCCAAAATGACAGAACTCTCTTGTTTGCAGGTGGTGGGGATGGTCAAGCCCTCTATCTTGATGCAGACTTAAATCACGGACGAACCAGTCACTGCAATACTTTCAACAATCAGCCATTGTGTTCTGAAAGTTTCCAGATAGCCATCATGGAAGTTTGGGGGTTCAAAGACACTATGCACAGCTGAGAATGTTTCCTCCTTCAAAAATAATTAATCCATGAAGTATTTTAAGTTTCTGTGGCCATTTCCAGTTGCAGGAACCAAACTACCATTTGAATCCAAAAAATGAACTTCTTTGTCCTTTAAAAAGCTAACTTGAAGAGCTCAGATAAATCTGGGGCCTCACTGTTTGGTCACTTTGTTCTTTGTGTGCCATTCTTTATGGTTTAAGTGATCCATTTTTATCCTCTTTCTGCTCTATGGATGCATACCCTGATATTTTTGGTGATGGGGGGAATGGTCTTACATCGCCCACCCCAGTTGATCCATAACTCTGTCAGCATTGCCCTTAACTGGTGGCATTCAGATATTCTTTTCAGAACTTGACAAATGTGGATCAGCAGCTAGTTTAACCAGCAAGTCTCATTTCTTCCAATCATAAGCTTTCATTCAAAGAGAGCTGTATGTAATTGATGGATTATGTTGCTGATTTCATTTCATTCTTCTCTCATTCTAGCCCTCTGCATCCTTACATCCTTCTAGGGATTCCCTGATCCTCAAGGAACTATAGTATGTGGGAAAGATTTTATTGGATAGCACAGAAGCACCTTTATTATTTTCAGGGACTTATTTTCTTAAATCTATATAACTCTCTGTGTGTGTTTGTGTGTAAAATAGGTGTTGCACCTGGCTGCTGTTCTGACAGCTAACTTTAGTCCAATATATGGGAAATATTCCAGAGTCTTAATTTTCATTCTGCTGTGGCACTAATCTGTAAATGTTGAGAGAACTTTTTGCCATTGTCACTTTATCCTATTTACATTCCTAATACCACACATCAGTAATATAGTTATTTTAAATAGTAGCTTCAGACTACTATTTACACTACAGAGAAATATTCCCCTCCTCAATCCAGCTGAAGTATTATTTGTTTCCTCTTCCAAACTATCCTTATGCATTTGTGCTTAGAGAAACATTATTTCCAAAGCCATCTCACCTGAAACATTCAGTGGAGACTAAAGCTGTAGTTGACTGGTACATAAACGCAACTGTATCTCTTAATTTCTCCATTAATTTCTCCAGGCCTGCTCTTTTTTTGAATAACATGGTTGCCTCTTTACCTTAATTTTGGTGCTGTGCATCTTGATTTTTCAGCTGGTTGCTGTAGCTGAATGTACTGAACATGTGTGAATGTTAAGATTTTATTTCTGAGGGTATTTTTTCCCATCCAGAGACATTTGTGATGTTCTTGCACTGATACCTTTCCCCATTTCATAAAGTATGTCTCCCCTTCTTCCAGTTGTAATGTATAAAATAAGTAAATCTGTGCAGAAACCCAATTGATTTTATTGTAAAAATAAACTGAATATGTCTTCATTTTCCAAAACAGCTTCATAATTATTAGGACTGTTGAGCTCTTCTGATCTAAAGTTGCTTCTAGGACTGAGACACAAGATTATTCAGGTGCTGAGGTCCTGAGATTTTGGGAAAGAATTTTACCTAACATCATGGCTTGACTCATTGTTGCTGTTCATTGTTGAACATTTTTCATTGTTGCTGTTCAGATAAACCCTAAGAGACAAGTCATTGTAAAGTTTCTTTCAAATCACATTTGATTACAGGTAGACCTTGACTTATGGCCACAAGTGAGAGCAGTGATGGTTGTTAAATGAAACACGCCTGATTTTACAACCTTTTTACTATGATTGTTAAGTGAATCACTGCATTTAAGTGAATCATGTGGTTGTAAAGCAAATCCAGCTTCCCCCATTGACTTTGCTTGTCGGAAGCCAGCTGAGAAGGACACAAATGGCAATGACATGATGCTGAGATGCTGCAACCAGCATAAATACATGCCAGTTGCCAAGCTCCCAAATCATGTGACCATAGGAATACTGCAGTGGTCATAAATGCAAGGACTGGTCATAAGTCATTTTTTTCAGTGGCATTGTACTTTGAACGGTTGTTAAACAAATGGTTGTGAGTCAAGGATATGAAAGATCCTTGGAAATGTAGTTTTCCTACTGTGCTAAAATACTACTATGGAGTCAAAATTTCCCAAACTGAAGCATTCACCAAACTGAAGCTTTTAGGGCTTTTGATTCTTAGAATCTCTAGCAAGCACTTCCATTGTTAGAATGATGGGAGGATTAAACTGATGTTCTTCAGGTGAACAGTATGTTCAGACATATCTTTAAAAAGGGATGGTAATTAGGTAATCCTTCCCATTTAATCCTCTAGAGGTCAGTGGTCACTTTGCACACAGTCTAACCAAGCAGTAAAATAAGAGCTAATTATTTGCCAAATACATCATAGCATTGGTGATAAAACTAATAGCATTGGAGAAGCATCTTGTGTTGGCTCTAATAAGAAAAGGAAAGTTCCCCTAAATGTTTTTGTGAAAAGGTAGAAAGAACCTCTTGAGGATAGTTAAGATGATTCTCCTCCATGGATGATCCATATGGTCTTAATTCCATCATTCTGAATTTCAGAATATGTATAATAAAAATGTTGCTGCACTTCTCAAATTTAGATCTCTAAGCATTCTTCAAAAAAGTATCTCTGCAAATGTTTCCAACATATTATTTCTATATAAAGCATTTCAACATGCAAGATGTTTATGAAAAAGGACTTTTCTATCTAGAGAATATTGTTGTCTGGCTTGATCCCAAACTAAAGATGTTCTCATTTGTCTTGCTGTGCTACCATGTTTTAAAAAAAAGCAGTGGTGTAAACATATGCAGAAGCTTGATTATTCTGTGACTCATGGAAAAACATTTTTAATTGCATTTGATACTCATTGAGATCCTTAATGATCACAATTGTACTTATTTTTAAGCACACTAATACTAACAAAGGAGAAATGTTAAGAGTTGAGGACATTTCTTTCAAAAGGTTTGGAAGAGTAGGAAATTAGAAGAGGTATACTTAAGGCAAGTTGCTCCTGGTTACAGTGTTTCTGAGCCTTAATTGGAATCTGTTCACGTTGTTTAGAAAAACACTCCATATGTTGTCACCTTCAAAAGTGGAATATTAGTAGAAATGGAAGCTCTATTGTCAGCATCTCTAATGGCAAAAAACACTATGGTTAGCAATCTTTAGGTAAAGGTAAACGTTTCCCCTTTCAGTTGTTTTTTACGACCGAAAGGCAGTACCTATTTATCTACTTGCATTTTTACATGCTTTGAAACTGCTAGGTTGGCAGGAGCTGGAGCAAGTAACAGGAGCTCCCCACATTGCACGGCAGCGCTTGGGTCTCGGACTCAAGCCACTAACCTTCCAGCCGACAAGCCCAACGTCTTAACCGTTCGACCACCATGCCCCTCCCTAGCAATCTTTAGGTGGGTGTCTATTCACTTTCCAGCTGCACCAGCCCCCATCCCAGGAAGAGGAGCTTTCTGGAACAATAGGTTTTTTTGTATTTCCAGATGAGCAAGCTCACTACTGCATTTGTCCACTGATGATGAAAGGCATTCAGTGGTTGCTTCACACCACCACTTGCAGCCTGCCTTAGGAAACTTTGCAGATTATGCATGGCTGGAGATGAAGCCAGCCTTGAGACCTTTTGTGGGCTCTATACCTTCCAGGTGCTGCAGATATCCCTTTTCCTTTCTATTACTCAAATGTAAGATTAAGCTGTCCTGGAAGGATTCTCCAGCACAGAAATGAAGTAAAAGTAAAGGTTCCCCTGCCAGTCGTGGCCGTCTCCGCAGGCAGTGCTCATCTCCGTTTCCTAGCTGAAGACCCAGCGTTGTCCAAAGAGAAGACTTCTATAGTCATGTGGCCAGCATGATTACACACCAAGGCGCATGGAATGCTGTTACCTTCCCACCAATTTAGGTGGTGCCTATTTATCTACTTGCATTTTGCATGCTTTCAAACTGCTAGGTTGGCAGGAGCTGGGGTGAATAACGGGGGCTTACCTCATTACATGGCACCTGGGTCCTGAACCCGGGCTGCCAACCTTCTGGCCGACAAACCCAGAGTCTTAACTGCTAGGTCACCTTGCCTAAATTCTCTAAGCAATGTCAGAGTTGAAATATCAGGATCTGGACCTAATCGTAGAGTTCCTGTTGCTTCACCTGCTTGCGTTTCCTTCTAGTGGAAGAGCTTCATCTGGCTGTCCTATGTGTTGCCACCACTTCGCATCTTTTTTTCCTTCTGGTCAGTAATTAACTTTCTCAACTTTGTTTCTCAACTTTGACAACTTTAAGAGATGTGGACTTAAATTCTCAGGATTCCCTAACTAGCATGCTGGCTGGAGAATTCTGGGAGTTGAAGTCCACACCTTATTAAGGTTGAGAAACACTGGCTTAGAATATCATCAACATTGGAACAGATTACTTGGGCTACAGCTGCACAATGCCTTAGATTTGAAGGCAAGAAAATGATTTCTGGGCACTCTTTCAAATTCATGTAGCCTACTACCTTTTTTTACTGCAGGATTCATCTTATACCATTTTCCTAATCATTTTCAAAGAATGCACAGCCCTGTTGTGCAGAACAGCCATTGTAAAGCAAAGTTAGGCTGAAGATTAATCTCTTATCAATGAATTTCGGCCTTATCAAATGGAGAAGATGAAAAAATACTCGGTCTTATACCATGATGCATCAAGAATCCATAATTCCTTCCATCGTGGTGGTGAGTTTTATTTTTCCATTCTTACATAGATTGAAAAACATTCTTCCCTTCTGCCTTGAAAGCTGCTTTAAAAAATGGAGAATGCTCTACTTCTTCTCTGTAGATCAGCTGTGTCCAAGGAGGAGCCTGGAGCAAAACTCCTTATCCTTTAACTGATGCTAAATAATGCTAAATAAGCAATCCTGCAAGGTATAATTCTTGAAACTCACCTTTGGGTTGCACCAAGCCAGTTTTCTTTTTTCTTGCATTGAAACATTTATTTAAAAAAAAAGTTGAATCAGGGCAGGAGCTTTACAGGAAGCAGAGAGATATAGAATAGAAAGCGTCACTGCCTATCCCAGAAAAAGAATGCAAGCTCAGCCCTGATCGCTTTGTATCTTGTTCCCTAGGCTTAAGCATCTCAGAATATTATTTATCTGAAAAAACAGACACCATCTCCGCATTTCCTCCTGTTGTGGCTATTCAATAAAACAACAGGAGGAACCATCTTCTAAACTTACTAGTACAATTATATTCCTACACCAGCTTTTCTCAGCCCAGCAAGTTTAAGATGAGTGAACTTCAGCTCGCAGAATTCCCATGCTGGCTGGGGAATTCTGAGAGCTGAAGTCAGCACATCTTAAAATTGTTGAGGGTGAGAAACATGGTCCTATACCGACTGTAGAGCCAAAAGCGTTGAGTTTTTATTGATCACCAAGAAGGGCACTAAGCCTTCTCTTTTGTATTCTTTGTTGTTGTTCAGTCGCGGAGTCACTTCCGACTCTTCGCGACCCCATGGACTGCAGCACGCTAGGCCCCCCTGTCCTGCACTGCGTCCCGGAGTCCTCCCAAGCCCACGCCCATCACACTGACTACACTACCTATCCACCTCATCCTCTGCCATCCCCTTCTCCTCTTCCCTCCAATCCTTCCCAGCATCACAGTCTTTTCTAATGAGTCCTCCCTGCGCATTATGTGGC
>JANHZU010004168.1:227877-242822 GCA_032468055.1 Acrochordus granulatus | reverse complement strand
GGTATTTCCTGGGTTTTCAGGCCCTGGGGAGCCCAGTAACTCCTGGTTTTCCCTCAGCTGTGCAAATTTCAAAGGTGGAAATAGATTGGGTACCATCCTCAACCAGCCAAAGAATCAATTTTGGGGGGAAGGGAAGGTAGAGGCAGACTGCAGTTCATTAAAATTTATTTCTTCACATTTCTTATCCTGCCCAAGTGACTCTTAGTCTTTGCTCTGTCTAATAAGTTTGGGGAGAGGGATTTGCAAGAAAAAACACTTTGAAGGGATCTCCTGGTTTTCATTTTGCACTAGAGTGTGTGCTGCAGAGTGAGTCAGTCCTGCGGAGAATAAGGGGAGGGAAGGAGAAAGAACAAAGCAGCAGCTATAAAGAAAATCCGTGCACAAGGCCACCTAACTGCTTTGGGAGAAAACTTTGAGATGCCTTTCAGGCTAAGAATGATGGTCAGGACCAAGTGATACAGCCTCTTGCTCTGGTCCTCTGCCTTTAGAACTATTTCTGGGTCAGTGCTTTGATGTGTTTTTTGCTGAGTTGATGTGTTTTCTGTGACATTCATTCTGGGATGCGCATTCTTACTCTGGAATCTGAGAGCTCCAAGGGAAGGACAGAAGGCAAAACTGAACAATCATTAATTAACAGTCATATCAGTGGACATCCAGTTCTGTTCTAAATAATTCACGTTGAGCCTTGTGACTTGGAGCTGGGCCAAGAGATTGGTTTGCATGATCTTCTGATCTGCCTGTCCTAGCCAGGTCGGAAGGAAGTCAGGCAAGGATGTGCAGTATTTACAAAATAGGCTGGGTGAATTAGCATGAAGCAGAGACCATTCCGAATTCCAGTGTTTCCTAGCCCTGAAAAGTGTTTTCTCTGAAGATGGCCATTCAATTTAAGAAAGTGAGTCCAGGCAAAACTGCAATGATAATCTTCGCCAGCAGCAAACCATCTGGGTTATTATTCCAACAACTCTTTCAAGCAAATCAGAGGACAGTTCAGAGGACTCTCCTGTTTACTTTGCAAGAAATGTGAGCGAGGTGGTGGGTTGGATACTTCATTTCCCTCAAAGGCTTAGTTGAAGCAAAAAAGGGGAGGGAAAGGTTCTGGTGAGGATTCAAATCTATTAGCATGCTGCTTGCTCTGCAGCTTCACACTGATTCACTCATGGCTCCTGTTCTTTCTGTCTTTGTCAGAAAGGTGTCATAAGCTTTGATGAATATGCAGGTCTGTGGTTAGGGGAAGAAGCTCTTCTTGCAATAAGCAACCCAGAGCAATTGTTTTGCCTGGTCATCTCCAACTTCTGCAATGCTGCAGTGGGAAACTCTTGCATGTTATGCATTCTGTTATGTGTTGTTGATGCTTAAAAAAAAAACTATGAAATCTTTCTTGAAATGGAGCTGCCTAACATTGAAAGAGACATAAGGTCCAGAAAAATAAGCCAGATGTTACCAAACCCACACAGGTCTGTGTTCTCCTTTCTATCCCTTCCTTTCTCAAATCTGAGTCTAATTTCATGCCACTTGATTGATTTATCCACATACCATTTTCTGCTTCTGGATCGTCTGTTCTACTTTTCTCCACCGTGGGAGGGGAGAAATGAAACTTCAAGTAGCCTTCCAGGCTTCTCCAGGCTGTGAATGCACATACTCAGCCACTATGAAGCAACACAAAACACGGTAACTTTGTGTTGTGAAAATGCAAAGCTCTGTACTGAGTATTGTAAATGCCTACATTTCCATTCCAAGATATTTGAGCTGAATTCACCCTTGGTAAGAGAGTCTCAGGTTTAATATGTGTGAACACATCCATTAAGTCTTAGTGTTATCTGTGAATCAGGATGTGTGATTTAAAGCAGCATTGCTTAGAAAAAAAATGCATTTTCTGTACCTATTCTGCACCTTAATTACTAGGGATAGCTTCTTAATTTCCAGAATTCCCTTTATCTTGCACGCTAACAGGATCTTTACAAAAATGATGGTAAAAGCGGTACAGTCTGCTTCTACACATGTACAATGCGCTGCATAATATATTTCATATTATTCCAAATTAAAATAAGCCCTCCCCTTACACAGTGTAGAAGGAACTCAAAACATAATTGCTTTCTGCTGCCATTTCAGTTTTTGTATTTTATTACAATTTCAGCCACTGAGAATTGAACACTGATAGTTACAGGACAAATGCAACCAATACATACATACATAAAATATTTTTAAGGATTCTTAAATTACCTTGAAAACTACCCAGTATTATTGGAAAGGAAACGCATACATTTTCTAAGAGGAAGGGAATTAGTAAGATCTGCAGACCGAAGGCTGCATCCGGGGGCATCATAATACCCACCTGCGAAAAGACGTTTGCAAGAAGCCTGCTTGCTGACAGTGCTGCTGGTTACAGTCCAAAACCCAGCCTTGTTTGGCTCTTGACATTCATTGAACGTTGCTTGAACATTTCCCGACTGTTCCTTCCCTTTTTCTTGCACCTCAAGGTCGATCCCTAGAAGAGCCTCTCCAGAAGTCCACCTTGCCTTCCACAGAGCCAGCAGGATGGAGGGCTTAGAGTGAATGCACAAGATCTGGCAAGGACTCACGGAATCCAGGTCCCTACACTAGGCTAACACTATCCTTGACGTTATCCGTGGTGCTGGCTGCGACACAAAACAACACCAAAAGCGTAATGACAGAAATGATGGAAAAGCAGGGAAGAGAAACGCAAAAGGATAGAACAAAATGACCAGAAACGAGATAGATGGATGGATGGATGATAGGTAGGTAGGTAAGGTAGGTAAATAGGTAGATAGATAGATAGATAAGGGAGGGAGGGAGGTAGAAGCGGAGAACGACACAAGCTAACCAAAAAAACCGTAACGATGAAAGTCACTGGAAACATTGAATAAAAAACACGAAAACAGCGGAACAAAATAAGCAAAAACAGCGCAAATAATTAAAAGCCACTACAATCTGCAAAAGAGCGCCCTCAGTTTCCCCTCCAATGCAGCCACGTCTGGCGATGGGGCTCGCGGTCCGACCGAAAGGCCATCCCCGGCTGCTCCATCGCCGTGACCTCCCGAAGATGGCGGCGGCCGCAGAGGTGCTTCGCCTCCCTTCTCATCATGGCGGCTCCCCGCTGCCGCTCACGTGGCCCTCCCGGGAGAGGGTAGTCCCGCCCCCTCCTTCCCATCAGCTGACTCCCGGGCGCTGTCACGTGACCGGGATCGGTACTTGCGGGAGCCCAGAGGAAGAAGAAGTTGGCTTCGGCGGGAGAAAAGGCTCGGCGGGACCCGGGTAAGCCCGGGGCGGCGGCTGCTCCTCCGCGCTTCTGGCCTCGCTTCCCCCGGAGAAGACCTCGCAGCCGCGGGGAAGGCTCCCCTGGCTCCCGGGCTCGCTTTGGGGGGGCGGGGGGCGGCGCGGCTCCTCCCCGTGCAATGAGGGACACGCGTTTTCCGTGCCCCCCCAAGAGAGGAGCGATCTCCCGCCCCCTCTCGCCAGATAGATCGGGGGTGGGTCGCTGCTTGCTCAGCAGAAGAGGAATTCAAACGAAATTTAAAAATTTCAGAAGGCGATAAATTGATATTGATTGCTTGATTGATGTGCCGTGAAGTCGTTTCTTAGCAACCAGGAAGGCGAAGTCACGACTGATGTCGCGAAGTCAGCGCTCCATTTTTTGGGGTGATTTTTGCAAGACTTTGCCGATTCCGAATCTGCAGTAAAATTGCCACACCAAGTTTGCTGGAAAAAAAGGAGGGCAACGAAAGCAGATCCTTCACTTTGGGCTGATAGGGCAGTGGCGTTGGGGGGGAGACAGGCTGGACATTCGCTTTGGGGGGCTTTTTCATGCAGTTTCGTTGCAGTTCCAACGTCTTTATTTTCATAACTTTTAAAAGCACTGCTAAGTATCCCTCATGAAGAAGTGGCACCAATATATCAGAAATCACAGCTAGAAACGATCAAGATGTCAAGATTCAGTTCCAAAGTCAATCATGTGGCTTATCACACTGAGCAACTCAGCCTTTGAAGTTTCTGCACCACGATTTAATGCATGCCGTACTTTGGTTGGCATAGCTCATGGTGGTTGAATCATCGCTTCTCAATCTTGACTACTTTAAGACACATGGTCTTCAGCTTCCAGAATTCCCCAGCTCATGCCATCACATGAAAATGTTAAAATCCTTTTCAGCTTTCCAAGGTCTTGCCACAACCTGTAAAAATCAACCAACTCTTATTTCAAGAGTTTCAAAACCTTGTTTCAAGGTGTTTCCTTGAAAGAACCTAAGTAAGGTCAACATAGGATCTAATATAATCACCTGGCTTGTGATCTGTTCAGATCACAATTCTATTCAGAGTGAATAACTTTACAAGACCACCACATCTGATCATACGTATTTCTTTATATTTTTTCCAGACAGATGTGGTATATATTAGGATACATCTCATGATAAGCATCTTTGGTGTTAAGGATTGAATAGAGGAAGATGGAGGCAGCTTTGAAGAAAATTAACATTAACTTAGTCATCCAAGGGAGGAAAGAGTGAGAAAGAAATTCCAATTGCTTCACCTTGATATTCTTCATATAAGAGAAGGAAGAGAGAATCCTTGTCAAGTTTTCAAGATTTTATTCTGTAACAAAAAAGTAAAAAATCCATTTCTTCTTGTTTCCTGATTTTGCTTAAATCTCAAAGGACTGAGAGACATTCTATAAAATTCATGAATTTCTACTGTTTTGGGCTGAGATGGATTTCAGTGATTATCAATACCAATTATGCAACAATAAAGTGAAATGCAGAGGGGCTTTTATAAATCCTGTTCCCATAATTAAATAAATCAAAACTTGTACGAGAGACGAATCTAACTTAAATACTGTTCCCTTTGTGTTATCTCCATGTTATAGTTGTGCTTGAATGATGCCATGCAATAAATCGACCGTAGATGCTCCAATCCTCCAGTTTACCAATTGCTGGATTTTAAAGAATCATGTCCTGCAAAGGTGAGGACTTTTCTTCAAGTCTTCCATCTTGTTCTAATGATTTAGGTCTGAGTGACTTGCATGGAAGGGTTTTGCTTCTAACAGAAATGGGTGAGATAGCTATCACAAAGAATGTTTTGCTAATGCTCTATTTATTTACATATTATGTCTTTCCATCTGGCCCCAAAAACCAAGAGGGACATGTGATGAATCTTCCAAGCAGCTTTTCTTGATTATTCCATACCTATAGACAAAATCTTGCCAAATTAAAGCAGCCTTCTATCTACATTAAGCATATACTCGGAGAACTATTAAGCTTTCACCCTCTTTCTCTCACACAAACTATCTCAACTGAGTTGCCTCTTATTCCTCTGGAATGCATCCTGTCCCTCCTGGAAATCCAGCTTCCTATATTTCATCACACTTTCACCATTTTGGTGTACCACCCCCATCATTGAGTTTGGACATCTCCTAACAGTACTCTCCAGCCATCTTCTCCAGAACTTTCCCCAGAAGGAAAACTTGGAGATCAGACAACTTCTAAATCAAGAAAAAGCTCCCTTAGAAGAGGATATACCACTAGCCCCCTCTTTCACCACCTGTCTACAATAAATAAAACTTGATCAACCAAACTATTATTAACATCTTCTGTGCAGAATAAATTACAGTTGACATTCCATCATACAACTGCCTTTGGTTAATTGGCGGAAAGAGAAATCAGCTGGAGCTTTTATCTAGGATCTAGTGAAGAGTGGGATTACTAGCTCCTTCTGTTTTCAGAGAGGATCTGTGGGTAAGAGCCGGGAACATCCTAAACCCAGAGAAGGTGTTTTTTGATGAGAAAAAGTCTGCAGATATCCAACTGGACTGCAAAGGCAGCATCCTGGCACCTGGCTTCATTGATGTACAAATCAATGGTAAGGCATTGCAACTGCTGTTGCTTCGGAAGAGAGCCCAGGACCCCAATCCAAGCGATGCAGAAACACCTGGTTGTATATGTTTCTTTCTTAGTCCGTGGTGGAATCTGAATCTTCATAGCTTTGTCGTAAAATCAGTCTGCAGACAAAGAGAGGTGGGAGTTTTATGGTTTAAACTCCCAACAACTCTACCCAGCTTAGCTAATGGAAGATACGGTTCAGAATGCCTGCAAGAAACCAGTCCAAGGATTATATTGTAACTAACCTCAGTCAGAATTGATAGGGAAAGGATAATTACATTTCCAAAAATGAATTGCCATTGGGAAGCCAAAGTTAAATTACTCCCATCAGTTGTGGAATATATTACCCAGGTGTATTAACATGTTTTGCGTAGAGGCAACCCACTGGACAACTAAATAGCAAGGTTGGACAACTCTCTCCTCTCTTTTCTCAGGAGGTTATGGAGTAGATTTTTCTCTGGCTACGGATGATGCGCAAGCAGGCATTTCACTTGTTGGCCAGAAGATACTGTCCAGTGGAGTGACTTCATTTTGCCCAACTATGGTGACCTCACCACCCTCAGTCTATCACAAGGTGAGGAGATCCAAAGTTGTAACATGGTTTGTTTTGATTTGATGAATTGTGCAAACCTGGCCGGTGCAGTTTGTCTGTTACAGTTTATGATTTAATTTTGTTGCATGAAATCCAGTTGGGGAAAAATAATTAACACACTGAGCATCTGGAGAAAAGGTGGGAATTACTAACTCTAACTCGTAAAGAATTAATCTTAGATTAGCCAGTAAAACCAGGTTAAGGGAGCAATTTGTGTGATATAAGTCCAATCACTGAATCAGATCATTTTCCTGCCTTAGTTGGGTGTGACAACCTATCAGAAACTTGGTAGGTGTCGGTTTCTTGTTGACTGTTTGGGGTTACAGAAACGAGCACAGAAGGATTGCCAAAATTGAGACATGGTTCATATAACACCCTACACCACAATATAGCTTGGTTTTGTTTTGCATGTTGAATCAATCGCCCTGATTAATCCTGATTCATCCTGGCTTAGCTTTTCTTGTTTTTCTTTCATCCCCTCCCCTTCTTTTTCTTCGAGGGCCAATGTTTCATCTCTCACCTGTTTTACAGTAGAATATTGCTGTTGAAGTGAACTCTGCAGGGAAAGACCACATTGTCTAGCCAAACACCTAGACGTGTGATTCAGTAACCAAGGTCCCAATGTCTGCTCTCTTATTAGGTTCTACCTCAGATCCGGATACGAAATGGAGGGCCTCATGGAGCTGGTATCCTAGGTAATAAAAGTCTTCCATCATTAATGGTTGTTAGTTGCCCTGTCTTCGGATAGGGTAAGAAAGATATAGATCCTTTGCACTTTTTTCTAATCTGGTGTTTTCCAGAAGGGTCAACACCTTTGAGAGCTTCAGGCCATGATGACTAAGAGCTTGGAATTTCAGGAGTTTGATTGTTGTTTGATCCAATTTACAAACCTACCCATCTATCCAAGAAACTCCAGGAGGAGACCAACATAAAAACAAAATTTCATTGGAAAAAACACCCAATTGTTACACATACATCCACACACCAGAGTTTCCATATTAACGCTCCACTCCAGTGCCTGGGGAAGAGTCAGGTCTTCACAGCCTTGCAAAAGGCCAGTGGAGTAGAGGCCGTCCATATTTCAGCAGAAGTTGCAGCTCCTATTCATTTGCTGAATCCTGTTCCAGGAGAATTCTGGGCCAAGACTCTTTTAGTATGCCTCTGAGAGGTGTGTGCCAAAGTCAGTCCCACTTGTTTGTCTGCCAGCTGTACAGTTCAGAGACCAAAAATCCCAAGGCAAATTTGGAGGTTAGATGCTGGAGGGCGGTTATGATCTTATACGCACATGGGCTGAAGCGAGCAGGACATTCAGTGTTAGGGTGAGATGATGATAGGGTGGTGGCCAGTTTGATTGGGAAATCATGGGTTAAGAGAGCTGTCTCTGTATATTTATCCTGGAGCGATTAATGGATTGATTGAGTCTGTGAATCGGTTGGAGTCCGTGGCATTCTTGGTGCTTTTTGAACTTGGTGGTTTGCTTCCAGGCATTTCATTCCCGAACTAGGCAACATCATCAGGGCTACTGAGGGTGGAGTTCGCTCCCTGTTTATGTGCAGTAACTTGCCTTGCCAGTTTTGATGGAGGAATGGTTTTCACAGTTCAATCCCGAGCTACAGATCTTCTCTTCTGTTGGAATTAATGGAATTGTTAGAGTTTGTCATTGGTCTCCTGCGCTCGGATCCTGGGCGGTCCAGGATCCACACGAGTTTGCATCATCCTGTTCTAGAGCTTTGGATGCCTTTCTTTCTCCTCCGACAGGGGTTCATCTGGAGGGTCCATTCATCAGCAAAGAGAAGAAGGGGGCTCACCCAGAAAATTACCTCCGCACTTTTGAGCTGGGAGCTTTTCAGGATTTGCTCTCCGTATACGGGAGCTTGGACTGTGTCCGGATTGTCACCTTGGCACCTGAGATGAAACGCAGCAGTGAAGTGATCCAGGATCTGACCAAGAGAGGCATCTGCGTATCACTGGGTAAACTTTGTCCCTCAATGTTAAAGGACTGAAGTTTAGGATTCAGAGGGTCCGTGCCCATGGGAAGCAGGGACATTTGCCGTGAATCACGGTGACACGAGCACGGTGATGCAGGCGCAGTGACCTCATCGTAGCCCTGCAGCGTGCAGTCCCGTGCTTGCATCAGGCTAGAAGCTGTGGCATTTTTACAGTGACGTCATCATACATGTATCATCTTCTGACCCCCTCAAGAAGCAGCCATGGTGGGAACACTCACTGTGCCCCCTCTGTGGCCGAAAGGAATATTCTTGTCTGTCCATCTGTCCATCCATATCTGTCAAATTTGGGTACCACCCAACTTACTCTCAGAATGACTCGAGTTTGAAAAGTAATAATCTTGAGAGTGGATCTCTTTTATTCGCTCCATCAAATGTTAGGTCAAGGGCCAGGTCCTGCTAGATACAGCAGGACCCCCAATTGGGCAGGATGAGCCCTTTCTCATTCCGTCTCTCCTGCAAAAGTGGACTAATAAAATGAAATATGGTTTAGCCCTCTGCAGTTGAAATCTGCAATCTGAAATCTTGAACCACGTGCTGGCTGGGGAATTCTGGGAATTGAAGTCCACTCGTCTAAGAGGGCACGATGGCTGAGTGGTTAAGATGCTCAGCAGCTTGAGTTCGAGACCCAGGCACTGCGTAACGGGGTCAGCTCCCCTTATTTGCCCAGCTCCTGCCAACCTAGCAGTTTGAAAGCATGCAAAATGCCATAGATAAATGGGCACCACCTAAATTGGTGGGAAGGTAGCAGCATTCCGATAGTCATGCCGGCCACGTGACCACAGAAGCGTCTTTGGACAGCGCCGGCTCTTCAGCTATGAATTGGAGATGAGCAACACTCCCTAGAGTCAGCCATGTCTGGCAGGGGAAACTTACCTTTTACCATCTTAAAACTGCCAAGTTTGAAAAACCCTCTTCTGTACGAGTCAATAGATCAGAAAAGACCGCAAAGGAACATTATGTAAAGTCCTCTTCTTTTCTTTCTAGGTCACTCTGTGGCTAATCTATCTCAGGCCGAGGAGGCTGTTTGCCAGGGAGCTACCTTCATTACTCACCTCTTCAATGCCATGTTACCTGTGAGTAGTGCCTAGGCAAGTTCCCATTTCCAGCATCTTAATGAGCCAGTTGGAAGTCTCTTTGCAGTGCCATTGTCACTTTGAACAGTCACTAAGTGATTTATTGTAAGTCAAGGACTACCCGTAACCAGATCAACTCCTGGGGTGTGCAGATTTAGGTAGGAGCAAACTCCACGGTTCCACAGAATATCAGACTGTGATTTCTCCTCTCCACCAACTGATCCCACCATTCTGAGGAGATTTCCCAGATCGTGTGGTCCAGACAAGAAATGGTGTGGTAGATTTAGCAGCCCTTGTTCCTAATCTGTGGACCTACTGCCTTGTGTCCCTTGGTGCAGTTCCATCATCGAGACCCCGGCATCGTGGGACTTCTCACAAGTGACAGGATTCCTCCTGGTCAGCACGTGTTCTACGGGATGATCTCAGATGGAATCCACACGAATCCTGCTGCTCTGCGAATCGCACACCGGGCCCACCCTCAAGGTTTGTCTCCTCAAGGAGAACAATTCCATGAGATGAGAAGGCGCATCTTTTTCGTTGGATTGGCTCAATATCATCTGCACATGTTGGGAGGTTTTTGCTATAAAGATGGAGGACATCAAATAGAGAATATGGCTTAGTTCACTCAAACTAAGCCATGATTTGTTTTCATGCTGGTTTGAAGACACCTCATTGACCATGTTTGCATATGAGCTGCACACGGCTGGTTTCATTCATCGTGGGAGCTGAAAACTAACTAACCATCTGATGGCTTGGTGCAACATGGAGGTTATTTTTACGTGGAATTGACTGATCCCAATTATCTCTCCTTAGGGCTGGTCCTGGTAACAGATGCCATCCCAGCAATGGGACTTCCCCCGGGCAGACACACACTGGGTCAACTGGTGGTAGAGGTAGAGGGTCCGAACACCTATATCGCAGGTAAGCACACCCCTAGACTGCAATCTCATTTAGCCACTAAAATGCATGAGCTGATGTTTCCCTAAGCTCTTCCCCAACACCCAGAATGGTCCCTCTGCAAACCTCCTAGCTGGACTACAGCTCCCATTATCTCATATCCAACTGTCTTTGGATTCCATTGATCATTTTTCTCTCTCCTCTTCCTCCTCATACCTCTTTCCAGGTACCAGAACACTGAGTGGAAGCATTTCCACCATGGATACCTGTGTCCGGCATTTCCGGGATGCCACTGGTAAGGAGCTTCTGGCTCACTAGGACAGGGAGTTGCCATCTTCCAGTTAGCCAATTCTGCTGGGCATTTATTTATAATCCCCAAAAGGCTGGTGAAGGTCAAAGGTAAAAGTTTCCCCCGTCCAGTTGTGTCCAACTCTAGGGGATGGTGCTCATCTTCATTTCATAACCGAAGAGCCAGCATTGTCCAAAGACACTTCCATGGTCATGTGGCCAGCATGACTATGTGCCAAGGTGCATGGAACGCTGTTACCTTCCCACCATTTAGGCAGTGCCTACTTATCTACTTGCAACTTTACATGCTTTTGAACTGCTAGGTTGGCAGGAGCTGGGGCGAGTAATGGGAGCCCTCCCCATTACACAGCAGCGCTTGGGTCTCAAACTACCAAGCTGCTGACCTTCTGGCCAACAAGCCCAGAGTCTTAACCACTTGGCCACCACACCCCTTAAAGGGGTGGTATATAAATTCTGGTAGATTCTGATATTTTTATGTGAACCAGCCACGTGGCGGGGGAATTCTGAGAAATGAAGGCCACGCATCTTCAAGCTGCTATGGTTGAGAAACGCTGACATAGAGCCGTAGCCAGTCATGGCATTCCTCTGCCTATTCAGGAGTGGTATGGCACAGACACGGCTTTTATTGCCAAAGTGAGGAACTGTTTGCCTTTGCTGATTTGAATTAATCAGTTCCATCTCTTTTTGCAGCTTGTTCAGTAGAAACTGCCCTGGAGGCCGCCTCTCTCCATCCTGCTCAGCTCTTAAATATTGAAGACCAAAAGGGAACCTTGGATTATGATACCGATGCAGGTATTTTTACTCTTATAAGGATTGCCTTTGGATCACATTTTTTCTGTGGGAGCTCGGTGTGGAATCTCTTGAGCACCCAGTGAGGTAGGCTGAGCCGAAAGAGAGGGGCTGAGCTAAAATCATCCAGAGAGCTTCTGGGGTGAAGGCTGACTGGGTCTGATTTTCCCTAGTCCTGGTCCAATACTTTTACCACTATTTCAGATATCTGATTATCTGAATAGTGGAGGCATCCAAACCTTGAACCTCTTCTTGTTCCACCTTCCACCTTTTAGATGCTAGATGGGTTGCAAGGATCGCAACCTTCTTGCCTATCACATTCATGGAATTCTCTCCCTGGAGAGGCCCATCTGCCTCCTCTGTTGAATGAAGAATTAGCGGAGCTGTAGTCTAACCAATGGGGTGAACTCAACTTGGGTCAGCTGAAACAGTTATGTCCATAGTTGTAGAGCCTCAATGAGTTTATGTCGTGGAGCCTCAATGAGTTGGATACCACTCTTAAAAATCCTAGCAACCAAGCTTGGCATGAGAGGCATCATTTCCTTTTTTTCCTACAGACTTTGTGTTATTGGATGAGAATCTCCATGTACAGGCTACTTATATTGCTGGCGAACAGGTCTGGAGACAAGGCAACTTCACCATCTGAAGTTGTTCAGAGATGAATAAGGGATTGGAGTGGCCCACAGTTCCATTTTCACGTAAGGTCTTTTGGATTTGCCTCATGTTCCATCATAATCTGTCCCTTCGAAAAGTCCTGCGTGAACAGTAGCATTGGCTGCCCTCTTTCCTATCGAGGGTGATGGAACATTTATTTTCTCCTTGACTTGATCCAGGTAGCTGACCCACAAATGCCAGCTGGGCTTCTTGCAGAGCTTAATGGAAACATTTCTCACTGTGTTAATCAACAGACTTACCGCTACTGTGGAACAGCAGCCATTCTTTTCCTAGAGTGCCTCTTTCTTGTCTTTCAGTACAATTTTTTAATATTTGAATGGAGTTTTGGAAGGGGTCATCTGCCTTGTCTAGTATATTTCTAGTACTTTGTATAGTACTATTATAGCTGGCTGGATTGGCCTAAGCAACTGAGCCATAAATCTGAGTGAAGTGAAGTGGAACCCCCAGATAATCTGCATTTAGCAAAAATCTTTTTTTTGGCGGCTTGGGAGTCATTTCTGACCACAATTGCTGAAATCTGCAGTATAATTTCATTCCATTTTGAAATGGAAAGAGCAAGAACATTACTGAACACCCTAAAATAGGTTCAACATTTTTTAAAGCCTTTCAACTTCCTCCAGAAAGGAACTTACATACAGAATGTATACAAATCAAAAATGTCACAGTTCCATACAAATGTAGGATTCAGCCAAAGCCAAACCAAATCATGGTTTAATATTGACAGCAGTCTTTCCAGGTGAATATTCTATGGTTATTTAAAATAAATTAATGTTTCCTTTCAAGGGGAGATCTCAAATCTGGCAGATTAGTCTATGTTTTCCTTCTTTTTTTACCTGTTGCTCAATGGGATTACTTTTGGTGCCCCATGGTTTGGCGTGGACGGAAGCTGACGTTTTTCATTTGTGTCTTCTGGAAACCATTAGCAAGTTATCTGCTGTAAAGTGAGACATGCAAAGATCCCTTTCTACAGCTGGACAACACTGTCCAACTCAGTCAAAACAGATGTAATAAAACCTCTTCTAGTGGATCCATTTGGACTCCAGTGCAATATTTCCCAATCTCAGCATTTTTAAGATATGTGACTTCAGCACCTGGAATAATTTCCTATCCAGTTTGCTGGCTGGGGAATTCTGGGAGTTTGAAGTCCACACATAAGTTGCTGAGTTTCAGAAACCATACTGTAGAGCACAGACACACAAAGACAATATGTGGTTGCCATCTGAAACACATTGAAGTTGGAGTTTCTCAGTCTAATGGTCTTATCCAGTCGGTGGTTAAGCTGTGTTTTTTTTATTACGAAAAATTGAAATGATAAAAGAGGCTTCTTTTAAAAAAGCAATTTGACAAGTCAAAAAATGTATTTAAATGCCTAAAATAAAATATATGCAGATTGTACTACAAAGGAAACTAAATATGCTGAAATGGTGTTGTGAAAATATTAAAAAATAACAATCGTGCACCACAGTAATATACGTGCTGCTTTATTCAGCCATTACATCGATAAAGACAATACATTTTTAAGGGTGTAATGATTTTAGATAATGACATTCAATTACAAACATTTTTGAAATCTGGGAGCCATGCATTCCTGGTGACCTACATACCCTACTGAATAAAATACTATATTTCAGTTTCAGATTTGTGGAAATAAAGGTATAATCCTTTTTTCCCGTCCAAGGTTAAAAAACCTCTGAAATCGATCCATGGACCTCCAAGGGCTCATTGGCCCCCAGGTTAATCATCCTTGCTCTTGGAGCATGCAGTGTTTGCAGGAGGGAGACCCAGTTTACAACCTGAATTTTAGAAGCACAGATTGGAAAGGAGATGGTTTAGATGTTAGATGGTTTTAGACTGTGAATATCGGTGTTACTGTTTTCCCCAACCCCACTTTACATACCCAAGGATGCTTTCAACATACTCTTGTCTACCGAATTAACGAGCTATCCAATTGGTTTATTTTCTGGATTTGTACAGTACCTTGAACTATCAGTGAATGGCCTCAGTTCACAAGAAACGGCAAGCTGTGAAACATCGACCCTTGGTGAACATCACTCATTCTGAGCTGAACGTATGGATGCAGACAAGCGCTTCAGTCTCACGGATCGATCACAGCACCCACGATCACTCACTAGCACTGTTGACTGGGAACGAGGGGAGGTGTGGTTTAACTCATTTAGAAATCGCCATTTTTGGTAAAGAAGGGTGTATTCAAATGTGGGGAATCGGTGCTGTTCCTTTTACAAAGTGGAATCCTTGGTTTGATTGCATGAGATTGTTTTTTTTTAACCCTTCCCTTTGACATGCTGTGGATTTAAAGTTTCAGCCACCACGAGTCCGGCGAAGTAGCAACTTTTATATGAGTCATTATTTCGAAAATGATTTTTAAAAGCACGTCTTTTGCAAAGGGGGAATAACCTGTTCAGTTGGCAACTCTCCAGTGAAAGGAGTTAAGGGGCTTGTGGTGGATAAATATTCCCTTTCACCAAATCCGTTTGCTGGGATGGATGGATGATGTGCCATTAAGTGTCGTTTTCGACGCGTGGCAACCACGTAGGTGGATTTTCCACACGATCTCCCTCTAATCCGGTCCTCCAGGCCTTCCAACAGTGCCCTAATCCCCGCTGGAATGGAGTCCATCCCCCTCGCTGCTGGTCGTCCTCCTTTGCTCTTTCCTTCCACCTTTCCCAGCATTACAAAAGAAGAAGAAAATCCT
>JANHZU010004168.1:185134-206495 GCA_032468055.1 Acrochordus granulatus | reverse complement strand
TCCAGTCCAGATGCCTGTTTTTTAAACTTTGTTGCGATGCAATTACCCTGGACGAGTGAGAGTCTTCACAGACATTGCATCTTATGGCATGCCAGCACACACTCTATAATTGAAATCACTAATGATTTAGTATTACTTTATCACAGATCACTGCTTTAGCATTTTGTGTGAAATCCTGCCAAGTGTTCCTTTTGTCACATTGTTAAGCAAGCTGTGGTTAGTAGAATGCATGAATTGGGTCACTGTGACATTGGATAAGCCATCATTCCTCATCCTAACACTTCTTACAGGCAGGCTGATGGGAGAGTAAAATTGGCTCTGTGGACAGAGAAAGGCAAGACAGGTATTGCATATGAAATACAATTTTGTGATTTTGTGTGTTGGATGGATCTGTGTAATCTGTTGATAGTTCTCTAGTTGATTTTGCACAACCTGTTTGAACTGGATAAAATAGGGCTGAGTAGTTTGCCATTCAGCATCTAGCGCAAAACACTTCCATTGTCTTAGTATGATAAACCAAGCTTTCCAATTTTATTTATTTATTAAATGTATATGTAGCTGATCCTGCCATCAAGTGACTCTAGTTGGCTTAAACCATAATATGGATTGTTATTTGTTGGGGCATAACCAGTGAAGCAAACATGGCAATCATTTTTAAACCCAACTTAAGGGTTAAGTGTATGGTGTGAATGTAGTCAAGCAGGTTCATAAACCATAGTGAAACTACCATATCTGAGCTCCCACAGTGGAGTAATAGATGGTGAAGAAGATGGAACTTGCTGAGATAGCCAAATTGACAGCTTGGATTAGAGATAAGACATTGTCTAATGTTGACTGGAAACCCCTTATTGACTTTTTATGTGAAACAAAAGAAAAAATGAATTTTTTATCTACGATTGAGATTATTAGAAAAAAATACATTATAGAAAAATGCAAGTAAGGCTGTAACCATAGTTGTTGCTATTGTTCACTTGCTAAGTTGTGTCCAACTCTTCACAACTCCATGGACCGCAGCACGCCAGGCCTCCCTTTCCTGCTTCCTTCTGCCCAAGCCCGCGCCCATCACACTGACAATGCTACCCAACCATCCCATCCTCTGCCATCTCCTCCTCCTTTTGCTTCAGTCTTTCCCAGCATCACGGCCTTTTCCAATGAGTCTTCTCTTCACATTAGGTGGCCAAAGAATTTGAGCTTCATAACCACAAGAGTAAGAGAATAATTTACATTTATACTTATAACTGCTGTAAAAAAAAGAAAATCTTTTGCATTTTCTTTCCCCCCCCTGAATTTCTGGGTTTGTTCTATTTTTATTTCCTTCTTTTTTCTCTTCCCTCATTCTACGTATTCTTGGGAGTTTTTGTCTTCTTAAAAGTTTAGCACAGGACTGTATCTAAAGCTCCCGATGACCACTGGAGGGCATTCCCCTCGACCGCTTTTCTGCCCCCTGGCGGCCTTGATTATTTTTTTCAGCCCCGATAAACATTAAAGTGCGGTAAACGATGGCCAGGACCATCGCGCATCTGCCTCCGAGTTCCTCGACAGGCAGTACTAAGCACCCTGGAAATCCCTTTTCGTTATAAAACCCAAGCTAGGAACGAAGAAAAAAAAAACGCTGTGATTTAACCCTCAAGGGAAAATCCCGACTACGTCTCCCGCCCCCCGGATTTTGAAAAAAAGGGGGGTCAAGGAGCCTCCTCTTTGCCCCCCTAAGACCAAACACCCCTCCCGGCCGGGCTCTTAGAATTTCGGTGCCTTTGCTTTTCCAAACCACGCTTTGCAGCTGCAAACCATCCGAGCCCCGAGCCGGGAGGCGACGCTGGCAGGCAGGCAGGCAGGCCAGAGATCCTGAGCTTTTCTCGGTCCCCCTCGACGTGGAAGCCCCTTGGCGTGGAACTGCCAGCCGCGAGTGGATGAGCTGACCGGAGGCAGAGGCGGGCAGGGCGCGCGTTGGAAGCCCGGACGAGACGCCCGTGGAGCGCTTGGATACCCTTCCCCGCCCCGAAAAAGCTGCAGGCAGTTCTCCTTTCATTGATTGCTCTCTTCCCTCTTTTTTCATTCAAAAAAAGGGAGGGGAGGGAAGGAGGGAAAAGGGGAAGAAACGGAGGAAAGGAAGAGAAGGAAGAAAGTAAAGGAAGGGAAAAGGAAGAGAAGGAAAGGATAAGAAAGGAAAGGAAGAGAAGGACAGGAAGAAAAGAGAAGGAGGAAAGCAAAGCAAAGGGGCCTTTCGCTTCCCCTTGTCTTTTTTCTCGAACATTTCCTCTTTCCGAGGGGCCGGAGATGGGAAGGGCATCTCCCGACTCGCTCAGTCCGGCGCGGCTCCCCGAGGTAAGAAGGCGCTCCCGCGGACGGGTCGCTCCGCCGGCCCGGCTCAGCAGGCGATCTCCTTCCTACCTGGTCCCCAAGTGGGCTTGGGCTGGCCTGCCTCCGTTCCCCTTCGGGAGAGGAGGAGGGAAGCGCAGCGGGGCTGCTGGAGGTTCTTGTCCAGAAATCGGGGAGAAGGGAAATGTTGAAACGTCCGGTTTCGTTTTCACGCGCTGGGTTAACCAGCTCGGCTTTTGGGGCATTCGGTTGTGGAATGCCGCCTCTTGCAGTGAACCAGGGTGCGGGGCGAACCCGATAAAGAGGGGCTGTCCGTGGGGTGGCAAAGAGTCGGACACGACTGAGCAACTGAATCACAACCCAAATGGCTTGGTGTGATGCAAAGAAATTCTTCTGTTTCACAGAGGGGGGAGTGGTAGGTGGGAATGGAGCAGTGGTCTTTCTCTTGATGTCAGGGCTAAAAAAGGATGTCCTTTAGATTTGTGTGTGTGTTTATTTTGCTGGATTTTTTTTATTATTATTTCTATATTTTGCTTCATCTAAAGCCTCCTCCCCTGCCTTTCTCCCAGAAGCTTTGAGTTTGACTAGAAAGTGACTAGGTTTAAATTGTTAAACTGTTATATTCTGTGCTTTGCTGTACTGTGCTTTGAACCAGCTTTGAAAAGTACTGTACTGTGATTTAACTTTTAAGGGAAAATCCAAATTGTAAAGCTCTGCACAACAGCTTCGCTGTAGGAATCAGACTTGTTCGACCCATCCCGAAAGCCAACCGGAGTTAAGGCTTAGGCTTCACTCTCAACTTGAGTTAATAAAACGCAGTGGCTTTATTGACTGGCAATGCTTTGAGTCATACAGCCTGTAAAGACGGTGCATGTCGAGTGATGTGTTGCCTCATCCTCATTCAGTGTGTTGAGTTTGTTTTTTCTTTCACAACTTTATCCGGTTGATCAGTACAAGAGTCTGGCAAAATTTGTTAAGATCAGGGATGCAGATGGTGGTGAATTTGTAACCAAGTGCAGACTTGAACCTATGTCTTCTACACTGACGCTCTAACCAACATGGTCATCTCTCTTCTGTGTTAGTCAAAAGTGATTGCTGTCCAGCATAGCAATCAATACAAAGATAAAGTTTTCTTTTTCAGTCGTGTCCAACTCTAGGAGGTGGCTCATCTCCATTTCTTTGCCAAAGAGCCAGTGTTGTCCAAAGACACTTCCGTGGTCATGTGGCCGGCATGGAAAGCTGTTACCTTCCCACCAAATTAGGCAGTACCTATTTATTTACTTGCATTTTTACATGCTTTTGAACTGCTAGGTTGGCAGGAGCTGGGGCGAGTAACAGGAGCTCACCCCACCTAGGTCTCGAACTCGGGTTGCCAACCTTCCAACCAACAAGCCCAGTATCTTAATCGCTTGGCCACTATTCGTTTATTTTGTGTTCTTTGCTGTTCCAGGAGTGATTGCGGCGACTGCGGTAGCCTATCTTTGATATGGAGGACTTGCCTTTTTTTTTAACTTCATAACCTTTCCAACCTCCCACCTAATTTGACAGGTAGGTGAATATGGTTCCCATGGTTTTGATGGGGCAAAGGTTGGGGAAAAAAACAGAGATGTCCAAGATAGGATAAAATGTTAAAAAATGTTTAAAAAAATGTTGATTGTGAGCTGCCAAGAGTCGGTTAGGAGATTGGCGGCATATAAATATAATAAATAAATAAAAGTTGAAATGCATACTTTCTCATTAAGAGTTCAGTTGCTCAGGTGCTTTGTATGTACTATAAAACACCCA
The DNA here is from genome assembly GCA_032468055.1 of Acrochordus granulatus. NCBI lineage: Eukaryota > Metazoa > Chordata > Lepidosauria > Squamata > Acrochordidae > Acrochordus > Acrochordus granulatus. The sequence goes on along the minus strand of JANHZU010004168.1, from coordinate 202,391 downwards.
AAGGGAGCAGCACTTTTTGCTTGGGAAAATAATTCTGCAAAAATCTAAGCTGTTAAGGAAATCTCACCAAAAGATAGAATCCAAGAAGCTGAAGCATGAGCTACCTGGGGAAAACAAGAGCTTCAGTAGTTAAAATGTTTGAAAACTTTAGTGGGATGGGTTTGCAGCAACGAGCCTTAATACGACAAACTGCTAGGACTGCATTGTGTGAAGCGTTTTTCCTGTCTAATATAAAAACTGTGGTTCAGAATTAAAAAAAATTGTATCTTATTGGCACACAATCCCATTTGAGCACAGACTGGATAAGCTCATGCCCTGTCATTGGTGAAAATAACATTTCAGTTAAGAATGTTTTTATCTATTTAGACAGGAAAAACACTTCAGAGTTAAAGGTGATGCAGGAAACTCGCCCACGTTTTGCTGATGTGTACAAATCATCCCATTCATTTTCTATTTACTATTGTAAAACTGCTCAACAGCAACAAAATCAGTTATTTTGTCCCACACTTCATTGTAAACATAGTTAGTTTGGTTTCATCTTTGTGGAATTTGGTTTGGGAATGACAGGCTACGGCTTGGCATGAGTGGGTCCTGCCATTTGTGACTTATTACCAACCATGGTTAAGTAAATATTTTGATATCACGTAGAAAAGAGGTCTGTGGCTCGCTAAACTGAATGGGCTTTTTGTGCTTTGTTTAAGTGAATGAAAGTAACTGATAGTGTGAGTGATCATGTACTTTTCATGTATTAATTTTCCAATGTTATACCAATATTGACACATCACATAGTCTAAGATAACCTTATAAATAGTCCCTGTACAGTCGAAGATTAATGCTATGATACAAATCAGTTGTAAAGACAGGTCTCAATTAAATTTGGTGGTATGGTTGAATGGAAAAAAACATCTTCCAAGTGAAGCTGGGGCGTGGTAGCTGAGTGGTTAAGACGCTGGGCTTGTTGGCTGGAAGGTCAGCAGCTTGGCAGTTCAAGACCCAGGTGCCACCAAATAATGGGGTGAGCTCCCGTTATTCGCCCCAGCTCCTGCCAACCTAGCGGCTCAAAAGCATGCAAAATGCAAGTAGATAAATAGGCATTGCCTAAATTGGTGGGAAAGTACCAGCATTCCATGTGCCTCGGCGTATAGTCTCGCCAGCCACATGACCACAGAAGCGTTTTCAGGCAACGCTGGCTCTTCAGCTATGAAACATAGATGAGCACTGCCCCCTAGAGTCAGACACAACCAAAAGGGGAAGCCTTTTTAGCTTTACCTTAAGTGATATCTATATTGCTTTTTCTGGCATAAGGCTTGATCCTAGGTCATAGAGTTCCTCCGAGCATATGGAGAGTGCTTTCCTTCGTGCTCTGTAAATGCAACTGATCAATTAACATCTATGGAGCTGTTTCCAGGCTGAGCAGCACCAGTGCCAAGTTGGGAGGACAGGGCATTTATTCCTGCTCTTCCTTTAAATTCCAAGGTGGGAAATGACAACAGCCATATCTCAGTTTCAGACATGTAGGGTTTCTTTGGAATAATAGCTGGAGTCCCTTCTTGCATGGTGGTATTCTGCTTAAGGTGAATCACTCCAGATAATAAAGAAGGCAAAGAGGATGGTTGTAACTTCTGTTCCTCACCTTAATGCAAAGAGTGTGAGCATGGGCATCTCCAAAATGTGACCTCTGACCGGCAGTCCTAGTGTTGTGAAGTTAAATTGTGGATTGGCTGCAGGAGAAATTGGAGAGCTTAATTCCTGAAGCGCAACTAGCAAACCACAATTTCTGCTTAGCATCTCAGGTGGATAGAAACCCCTTACGGTTGAGTAAGACAATCCAAGTAATGAGGATTGAGTCAACTGTGGATAACCTAACTCCAATGGGTGCATTTCTCACACATTGGCATTCTCAGAAATATTTTCCCCCAAACAAATCCTCTCTCTCTCAACTAATTTCATTCTTCTCCAATGGCCATAGACTGGCCATCCTCTCTTTGGAAGGAGGAATAAGAAGATGGTTGAAGATGAAGTGTGTATAAAGTTTATTAGTTTGCATTTATGTATACTAATATTTAGTTTATTACTGTTTCCAAGATACGTGTCCTTTCCAAGATAAGGTATCTGTTGTTGCTTTGGATCCTCCTGGTTATGGCCACGTTGGCAATGATTTACAAGAAGCGTATGGCCTTTTAATTTGCTTTGTTTTTCCAATAGAAACGATAAGATTATGAAAGGAAAATTTTAATGAACGTAACTCCAGAAGAGCATTAGATTTCCTTTCCACTCCTCTTTGGCTTTGAGGTGTCTGCATCTTTGGACATCACGCCGGTTGCGATGATGGAATAGGTTTGTCACTTTGAACCCCACTTGCTGTTTTCCCCAGCTACCTTCTCTTCTGTCCTGTTCAGACCTCCTCGGACAGTGGGCCATAACCTTCTGCTGCTGGAGAAGCGCTCGTCTGTGCAGTCATGGGATCTAGCTTGATCGGCGCACCTGTGTTCCTCCTGTGCCTTTGGCTATGTGAAGTGAGTTCACAGAACCCCGCCAAGGACCAGAAGAACCAAAAGACGAAGCCATCTCTCCTGATTAATGAGGTCAATGCAGATAATCCAGGAGATGACATCATGGAGTATTTGGAGCTGTATCATGTCAGCGGACAAAGAGTTCCTTTGAACGGATATTATTTAGTCTTCTACAATGGAAAGGGAAACACAGCCTACAAGGTCATGGATCTTGGCGGTTTTTTCACAGACGACCAGGGTTTTCTCCTGATTGGGTCTGAAAATGTTATCCCAAGGCCAGATATAATCCTCTCCAAGAATATAATTCAGAACGGACCGGATGCAATTGCTCTCTATTTTGGGAGAAGAGACTTGTATCAAGACATGCCTGTCGACAGTGAAGGCCTGGTAGATGCTTTGGTGCACAAATCTAACAAAAAAGACAAAGCGGATGGATTGGTTCAGGTTCTGACCCCTGGCATTGAACCTTTCTTGGAGGACCCTTTATTCCGGACGCTTGATGAGTCTCTGGAGAGGTGCCAAGGGGTAGATTCCCAGAGATTTTTCCAAGTGGGGATGCCAACTCCAGGTTCAGATAACCACTGTATTCCCTTCTCACAGCTGAATGCATCTTTTTTGCTGATCAATGAGGTTAAGATGGCATCATCCCCTGGAGACTTTGAATTTGTGGAGCTTCAAGGTCCACCTTCCGTACACGTGAAGGACCTGGTGATGGTGCTGATTGAAGGAAGTGCACAAACGATCTACTCTGTCCTGGAGGTGAAGGGTGAAACATCTCCTGATGGGTTACTTCTAATGGGTTCAGGGCTGTCCAAAGTTCCAGGTAAGACTAAATACTTTCTATATAGCTCCCTGTCAAGGTACAATTTCCGACACAGGGGCTATTGGCCACCATGTTCAGTCGCCATTGTCTAGATCACATATCACACTAAGCTACAACAGTTGGGTTCACGCAGTGCAGTGCACTATAATATGGTTTGTTTGTTTGAGTTGTCCGTAACATGCTGTGTGAATCCAGCTGCCACAGTTAATAAGCCAAGTTTTATATTTTGGGGAGTTGTGTGAACCCCATGAGTTATGGCTTCTTCACAAAGCCATGGTTTAGAAACTCATGGCTTAGATCAGAGTCAAGCGCAGGGAGACATCAAAAAATTCAGGTGCATCATGTGAAAAGGTCGAGGCTTCAGTTATACAGTCACACGGCCTGTAGTCATGTAGTCATCCTCCCCGCAGGTGCCCTTGGCTTAGTCGACTGAGCAAACGGGCTAATGCGGTTTGTTTGATTCTGGCATTGCGTGACATGCGAACCAAGCCATTGTGGCTTGTTTTACAAGCACGGATAAAACAGCAGTTTAAGATCATATCTGAACCCAATGACTGATCGATCTGTTTCTCCACATCATTTAAGGCAGACACCATCTTCTACTGTGGTAGAAAATCTAGCTGCTCAGCTACGCACAGTTCGGAAGTTATAAGGACTTTTCACATCTCATAAGCTTAAGCGTGGTCAGCGATCTCGGTTCAGAATGAGTCGCTGCGCAGTTTGGTTTGCTCCCCTCCTGTGAGGGCACTGAGCAAGCACGCCTGAGAGCCGCTCGAACATGAGCACTCGGCTGTGGTGTGGATCTCATGGCAAGGCTCTCAGCCATGCGATTTCGAAGCGGCCAAGAGTCTTCTGCTGAATCATGTTCGCGAAGTATTTGGGGACGCGCACCCTCCGCAGAACGCCTTGAAGTGCGTTCCCGCGCTCGTTCCTCTGCTGGTCAGGATCTTCCGAGCGCAGCGATGAGGAATGTTTCTGGGAATGTTGGGTCCCCGCCTCCCTCCACAGAACTGGCCGAGCTCCGATCAGATGAGTGTGGCCTGATCCGCATCATGCGCTGGACTGGGGTGGGGGCCGGCACCTTCGGTTCAGCATGCTGTGTGAACCCGGCAGGTTGCGAATTATTTAAGGCTTGCGAACTTCATAAGCGAGGACTGGGCTCACATGATGCGCTGAATGGCGCGGCACTGAACAAAACGCAGGCTGGGTGAATCAGCACAAGCGCGAGTTTACCCTCCGCTGTGCGCAAGACTCGGGCAACTTGGTTGTGGTACCCTGTGTGACTCTAGCCTTCGTTTTAAGAGCGGGAAATATCATCATCCCGTGATGAAAAAGCGACGTGAGGGGGCGCTTGATCTTGCCAGGAGATGCCTCCTCTTTCTGGAAGGCGAGCTTGAACCTCGCATTCGTCTCTTGAACATCCTGCCTGCTCGAGGCCGAAGCAAGTTCCATGTTCACGCAAGACGTAGAAAGGGTTGACCCTTCTCTTAACCTAGCCGGTGCGACGTGCAGGGAAGGTTGCCGTCGTGCAGTTCTTCGCTGACCTGGCTGCTCTCCGGAAAGATCAGCTCCCAGAATTCTCAGTAATGTCCATACGGGTAGTCCTCAATTTACGACCATTCATTTACCCACCATTCAAAAGTTATGACGCTACTGGAAAAAAACGACTTGCGGCCAGTGCTCACATTTGTGACCTTCCCAGCCTCTGGGGTCATGTGATCATGATCTGCAACCTTAACAGGGGCTTCCGACAAGCAAACAAGCAAAGTCGGCGGAGGAGGCCAGATTTACTTCACGACAGCCTGATCGGCTTGAGGATTACGGCAAAAAGGGTGCAAAATCAAATGCGGCTCACCTCATTTGGCGATGGATGTTCTGGTCCCAACTGTGGTCGTAAATCAAGGAGTATCCGGAATGGCGTGGAAAACCGGGAGTTAAAGTCCCCCAATAAGCTGACACTCGCCCTGCATTGATTTGGTGTCACCAAAATGGAGGTGGAACATGGAGTAAGGCTGCCTTTACGCGCTACTGAAACGTTCTCTCTCTTTCAGGGGGTGCAGCCCCTTTGCACGTGCCCCAGAATTCCAGTACCCCCCTTCTCAGAACAGGCACCAATGCTGTTGCCCTGTACAGGGGGACCATCAACCATTTCGTGGTGGGCTCCAGTGCCACATCTTCATCAAACCTTCTGGACGCCTTGGTGTACTCAACCGCGGGAGAGCCGGATTCAGAGCTGCAGGAGAGCTTGACGCCGGGGAAGCCCCCTTTCTACGTGAGCCGACGGTAAGGGCGACGGACGCAAGCAGGGCCATTCCGTGAACCCTTGCGGAAGAGAGCCTGCTCCTGCCAAAACAGACTCCCAGATCCTGGGACGAGTCACGGCAATGTGGGGATCGCTGCTGCGGCGGAGCCAAAATACGCGTTGACGACCAAGCGTAACCATCAAAGGGAGGTTGGGAGACGCAATGATAGTTTCACCCCTGTTGTGGTCTGGTTTGTCTGTCGGTGGGACGCCACCCTTAGAAACACTCCTGGGAAGGTGATTCTTAGCCGTCCCTTTGGCAGGCTCACCGAGGACGCAGGTCGCCGCCGGTTCACAACTGCCCGTTAGCGACCGTTTGAAGTTAGAACGGCACTGGGGGAAAAGTGACTTACGACCCATCCTTGTCGTCGTGACCACCGCAGCATCCCCACAGTCACATGGTCGATGTTCGGGTGCTTGGCGACGAGGATTTTTTTTTTTACAACGGGCGCAGTGTCTTGGGGTCACACGGTTGCCACGTGCGAAGTCAAGGGGGGAAGCCAGATTCACTTAATAACCATGAGATTCACTCAACAGCTGTCGTGGTTCACTCAAGAATCATGGCAAAAAAGCTTGTCAAGTCGGGCGCGATTCATTTAGCCCCCACCTCGCTTAGCCGTGATTCTAGTCCCAGCTGCGGTCGTAAGTCGAGGACCACCTGCGTCCCGAACGCGCTGGAGGCGCCCCTTCCGTTGAGCAAAGCAAAGCGTTGCCCCCACCAGCTTTTAAGGCCCCTGAGACCACTCCTCTCCCTCCCACGCTCTTTCGGACCCTGATCTCCTCTGCGGTCGATTTTCATCAGATCCCGGCAGGACGGCGCATCAGTGAGCCGATGCGTCTGTTGCTCCATCGCCCGCGACTCCTCCTCCTACGCCCTTGGCAAGCCCACCCCTTTGCGGTTCAACGACTGCCCGAAGCGCTTTGGCCAAAAAGCCTCTGTGTGTTTTCAAGTGGCCGGTAAGTGCTCGAGTGGACACAAAAAGTCGCGCAGAGGGCTTTTGAGGCGTAGAAAAGTCAGGTCCAGATAAATCGCTTCAGAGGTATGTCTTTATTGCTTCCCCCGAAAAACAACCCGGCTTCTCTTTTGTACGGCTTGTGTCCTCTTTCTAAAGGTGGGAAACGGCCTGAAGGAAGGGCTCTACCTGGGCCTGTTCTTTTTTACGTCTCAAAAAAACTGGCATTTTGGCAGGGGGCAAAATTTGGCATTTTACGTCTCATGCGCGCTGCAACCGAGAGGCGGGGAGGGAGCCTCGAGCCGAAACAGGGAGCCACACAGGTGTGACAGGGCGTGGGGGAAACCCCGGGAGCCCAGGCCACGCCGGAGGAGAGGCAGCTGAGCCCACCACTGCACAGTGGGCAGGGCAAAGGGCTCAGGGAGGAGCCCGCCGAGTCCTCCCTTCCGATGGACGGAGGAGGGAACTGAGGGGCGAGGAAGAAGGGCGCTTCCAGGCCTGCGAGACTTGCCCTGCCGGGTAGAGCAGATGGGAAACACGATCGGGATGGACCGATTCCACTGCGCGGCACGGCTGTTTCAAGAGAATCTTCCAAGTCTGCAAGTGGTGACGTGAGCGCCGGGCTCAGCCCAGCTGTAAGGGCGACCTTGAGCTCGCTTCCAAATCTTATTGATTGCTGCCCGGGAGATATATTTCAGTTGACCTCAGTACTGGGGAGGGAAGGGTTAAACCTCCCTCCTGTGGATAGCAATTCAGATTTAAAAAAAAAATGTTTCTTGTCTGTTGAATTCGTTAAAAAAAAATCTTACATGGTTGCCCAGCTTCGTTGTAAAAGAGCTTGTCTGATCCCAGGGGATGAAAGTCTCCAGCTGCTTTTGCCGCTGAGCTCGGCTAAAATTTAACCGACTCACCTTCAAAACATCGTTGGAAGGAGGCAGTGAGCAGGGCAGGGAATAGCCGGGTCCCGCATTCCCATCTAAGAGCCTGAAAAGCTTGTCCTCCTTTTCACTGGGTTAGGATGCATCACATATAAAAAACAGGCGGAGCTTCAGTTATGCCACCATTTTGATTTTATTGACCATAATCCATGGATGCCTCTGACTGGATGTCAGGCTTCAAAAACCAAGAAAGGCACGTTGAGGTTTCTCTAAGCGGTTTCCTTTATTGTTCCTCACCTATAGATAGAAATCTTGCCAAACTAAAGCACCATTAAGCGTACACCTTGGGAACTATTAAGGAGGAGCCGTCTTCCCCCTCTTTCTCTCACACACTCTCTCTAAACTTTGCTGTCTTTTGCTCCTCTGGAATGCAATCCCTCCCTCCTTGAAAGCCAGACTATGCTGCCTCACATTAGAGCCCGAAACCCAAAGGAGTCACAAATCCTGAACAACCTGCTTGATTGAATCTGCTCACCATACTCCGGTTTCCACTAAAAAGGGGCACACGCTGACCAAATCGGGTGGGACCGTGGATTAACTTTCCAGGTCCACAGTCTTTCCTTGAAGGCAGGGACGGTCTAAGTGGATTCAGTAAGCTAAGTGGACAACAAATCTTGTGTCTTCTCTGTCCCTTCTGTTCGTGTTCCCTCTGTGTCTTCTGTACCTTGAGACTGCCAGCAAAAAGCTCAGGACGAAGGCCTGATACGGGGAGTTTTGGCTCAGTCTCTGGAGAAACGATGCAACTGCAGTCTTTCCCCTGCTTATTTCAAAGGTAAGACAAAGGTGGTTTCGTTGCCACCTGTTTCACTCCAGATGGTTCAGAAGTCATTGCGGAAGGAACCAGCAAAGATGGGGTCCCCATATTTTTTTGCAAAACCTCTGGCTGAGATCCTTAACAACCCCACAAGGGAGACGAAGACATCACTGGATTACTAACAGATTGTGTAAAATGCCCTAACATAGTCACCTTGATAAATAAGTGAACAGTAAATGTGATAAGTAAGTAAAGAATAAAGAAAGAAAAGCTTGGCGGTGTTCTTTCATGTGGCAGAAAAAAACATCAGTCGGGGCACTGCATAAATCTGGGAAGGGACTGAACCCCGTAACCAGATTAAATGAGTTGTCCGACTATTATAACGGCACAGTTGAGTCGACAGCCATTTGCATTTATTACTGTATTATGGTCTGATGTACTCCCTGCTCTATCAACTTTATTTAATTGATTTTTTGGCCTGATGAACTGTACAACAAGAAAAAAAACATGAACTGTAAAAACAAGAAAAACAAAGGGAACTCCAAAGAGATTCGGATCCGTGAAATTAAAGCCGGCAACGGCAATGGGGAGAGACTTGTACTGACTGAGATGAACCATGAAACAGCAGGACCGCGCAGGATTCCCGATGAAGGGCTTAGATTGAGTATTTCTGAACGAAGCACCTTGAAGATGGGTGGGCTTTAATCATAATTCCCCAGCCAATGCTGGCTGCAGACCTCTGGGAGGTGAAGGCCACCCATCTTCAAGCTGCTTAAGTCCCAAACAAGTTAAACACTCCTGCAAACGTAATTTTAGCAAAAATGCAGACTTCCAGCCTCGGTCTCTTCTCTGAGGCTCAAACGCTTATCGTGCTCACACTCTCAACCAGCACGCCCACCACGCCTAGATACAGACCACAGTGATAAACGTGTGAATTAATTCATTCCTTTTCAATCAGCTCTGAACTGGATCTTCCGTGACCCGAATCCACCAGCAAAAAGCAAATTGTTTCAGTACCAGAATCTCAGGAGAACCCAATATGCCTAAATATGTGGGTATTCTTGGGTTAATCCAGGAGACTATCCTTGCTTGTGTGCCTGCAAGAGAAGCTTTACTTGTGGGGGCATCTTCAAGAGGGCCCCTCCTGCGGATTTTAGGAGCTGGAAGTGTTTGTAACGGGAGAGGCAGTCCATAGATAGGAAGCCCCCAGATGTTTAAGGTTTTGTAAGTCAACAGCGACACATTAAATGGTGTCTGGGAAGTAGGCTGCAACCTAAGTCAATTTTCCAGAGCTGGTACGATACGATCCTTGGCTCTCGCGGCAATCGGTAGAATGCCACTAGTTACAAATTCCAGATGCATTTCAAGGCTATGAAATGAAAACATGAGGAACCATCACCGCATCCGACTTGCAGCATGCGCATTAAGTGCAGCGGTACAGAAGCTCTGAAATACATTTATTTTGCTTAAACTCTAATGAGGAAGTCTGCTGCTCAGTCCCTGTCCACATGCAAAGTATAAAGGAGGAAGCTCCTGATGCTTCTTTATGTGTAAACTGAATGTTCTCTGCCATGTGCTTAAATTTTTTGGGGGGGGGATGAGAATGTGGCTTAAAAGGCTCAAAGGGATGCAGGAATTAAAAAACAAAGGGTTGTAAGGGAGGAGGAGTCATTGACAGACGGACACCGTATATATGTGATCAATAAAAAGAAATAGCATCAAAGCGTGTGATTTTCACTCCTCTATTTCCTTTTCCATTTTCCTTCTACTCCTTTGGGCACAGATCCTGTTTTAACATGTGAAGGCAGAAGAATGATTTTCACTTTCTTCTTGAGTGCCCGGTCAGCAGAACAGCAGGACCGCGAGACGCAGGCCTTCTTAATCTTGGTGAAGAGTGAGGAAGAGTTGCATTTTGGAAACAGGAACTTCAGTCTGGCGGTTAAGACTTGTTCAAGCGATGCAAATGGGACAGACACATCACCAGGTACAGGAGTCAATGGAGGGAGGATGCAAGGAAGGGCAGCTCCTAGGATTTTTGTTTTCCTCTCCAGAACAAAAACATTCATCATCACCATCTTCTTGGAACACAAGAATTGCTTGGCCTTATGATGAGCCAGGGTTTCTCAACCTTGGCAACGTGAAGATGGTGGACTTCAGCTCCCAGAATTTCCCAGCCAGCCCTGGCTGAAATTCTGGGAGTTGAAGTCCACCCATCTTCACGTTGCCAAGGTTGAGAAACACTGTGATAAGTACACGCAGTGATTGTCGAGATTTACACTGTGGCAGATTAGAATGGGAGAAGTCGGAGAGAGACCTTCTTTGGTGTTGTTTCATGCAAGTGATAGTGATGGCAAACTCAGCAGAAATGTGTCTAATTGAAAATCTGAGATGTCAGAAGAGGTTCCCAGGCTGATAATGCTTCAGGAGACTATTATGGAAACAACCAGCAACAAGTTTCCCCATTATCAGTGAAGAGACCTTCTTCCTCATTGGGTGGCAGGAAGGCTATTAGAAAGAGAATTAGAAAACATCCACTCAAGAGTATATTGCTCTTAGAAAGGAAATAGTTTGGTGGTTGAATTCCTGTAATCCTCTTCTACCCTTCTCAGGGAATCCTGCGAAGATGAGAATGTTGCTTAAAAAGAAATGTGTTTTGATTTTAAGTTGCTGCCTTAGAACCTCACTCAAGGTTGCAAGTCTCTTGAAGGGGGTTTCTTCATCAGTATTCAAAGCTGAGTCTACATATTGAGTTTGTGTGACAATTAAATAGTCTTATAAATCCAAATTGAGTTAGCTTGTCTGTGCTTCCATGTGTTGTAGAATCCAGTTGTTTTGGCTTCATTCATATCATGTGCTGAAATGTTCACAGAATATTGAATGAGCACATTCACTGCGTTTTGTTAGTGACGTGTGAGCCCTGCTAATAGGGGTGGGACCAGGAAACCCAAATCAGAGTCTCTGTTTCAGCCAAGAAAACCACTTTCTCTCTTCAGTGATCAGGAAAGAAACATTAGCTATTCACTCTAGAATAACGTTCTTGGATGTTCAGTCTGAAGTGACAAAATTTGGTTCATTGTAGGGTTAATTTCAGAAAAACCAAGGGCAACCGGAGAATCTCCGACTCCAGTCCTGGGGCTGCTTATCAATGAAGTGAATGCAGACAATCCTGGATCCCGAGAAGACACGGAATACATTGAGCTGTTCTACCCAGGACAAGCACCATTTTCACTCAAGAATCACTGGCTTGTTCTCTACAACGGCAAGACCAATTTAGCTTATAAAGTCTTGAACCTGACTGGCTACTGGACCAATGAGTGGGGCTACTTCCTTGTAGGGAGTGGTGGAGTGACCCCCAAGCCTTCACTTGTTTTGCCAAGCACCACCATACAGAATGGTGTAGATGCTGTAGCACTCTACTACAACCCCAATCCTGTCTATAGAACCAACATGCAGGTGACTGTTGATGGGCTGATTGATGCTGTGGTGTACAGAGCCCGGGGTTCAGAGAAGGGTGACAAGCTTGTGGCTCTTCTCACTCCGGGGCAGAATGTCCTCTATGAAAATGACTCTCATAGCCCTGAAGATGAGTCCATCAGCCGATGTCTCAGCCTGAAGCCTAAAGACTCTGGGAGTTTCCAGGTAAAATGGTTGAAGTTAATTTGACTAAAAAGAACCACAGGGATCAGCAGGGAGTAGCCAAGACTCCATCTCTGCTTGCATTTCTTTTGTGCTCCATTTTGGTTGTGTTTATCCAACACGCCAAGTCATAATTTGCTTTAGCATGGTTGGTTGAGTAATCCGTAACTGACTGAGCTAACACTGTATGTTATGCTGTAAACCACATTGACCATCTCATGTACTGACTGGCTTCATGCAACCCATGAAGCCACACAAGTCACATGATGGCTTTGTGCAATGTTTGACCACCCACTCAACTTCACCTTTGATAAGCAGCCCTGTTGTGTCACTGTTAGTCATTCTAGCAGAATCAAGCACCTCAACTTGAACTCCAGTTGATGGAGGTAGCAAGCTTCGAAAGAGGCTACTGAGCATATTTCCTCCTAAATGGGCTTTCTGTAAGGAAATAGGATGTGAGCTGAATTAGTCTTTGGGTTTATTCCATGAGGGTTTTGTGTTGACATTCAGAAAGAGTGTGTCACTAACACATCCTGAAAATTAGGTTAAATAGAAGGCTGCTTATCATGCTTGAGTGGGATGTTTCTCAGAAACATGCTTGAGGTGTTTCTCAGAAAACATCTGGCTGACCACCGACAGAAGGAAGATACTGGAGCAGGTAGACATTTTGGTCTCATCTATTCAGTTGAACTCTTGTTTTCCATTCCAGAACAATACCCTCTCCGATATTCATGCAGCTCCCGCTCTTATGATGTTTAGAAAGCTACTAAAAACCTCTTGTTCTCTCAGGACTTGGAATAATGCAGTTTTCACATCCACTTTAGTTATGTTTGATCTACAGTTGGGAGTTTTGTTCTTCTAATCAGCGACAGTTTCTTTTTCTATGTATTGTTTCTCTTTTTATCTGTAAGCTATGCAGAGTCCTCAAGGAGTTAGGTAGCCTTGAAATGGGATAACAAAATAAATCCCTGCCCTTAGATGTTTTTCTCCAATCCTAAGTTCTGAAACTAATTCTACGGGCGTGGTTATATGGAGCACTCAGTTGGAGAGATCTGTTCCGGAGGTTAACTTTAAAAAACGAACATTGCACATTCATAAATTTTCTGGATGCCTTCCTCTGCCCATCTCCAGGTGACTGTAACCACACCTCTTCGTGAAAACACTTGTGTGTCCCTCAACTTGAATTCAACCCATAATTCTTCCACTGTCATCAATGAAGTGGGCGTGGCCAATGACTCATTTCCATACAAGTTCATTGAACTGAAAGGGAAGCCAGGAGACAACCTAAAAAAATACACATTGCACTTCTTTTCTGGAGATCATCGCTGGCCATATAGCAGCATCCACCTGCAAGGCGAATTTGGAAGCAACGGTCTCTTTGTCATCATGCCAGGACAAATGCCCCAGGTTGCTAGGGCTAATGGTATGTTGTTGGCTCTAATAAACCGTTCTTTTTCCACAGAGGCCTTTTTTCACATATAACTATTAAGAATGGGTCCAATTCCCAAAGTGTAGAGGAGAACATGAAAATAATCACTCTGAAGTCAACAAGATGGAGATTATGATCCTGAGGATTTAGCCTATTAAGAACTCTAGTAGGGTATTTCAAGTGGTTGCATAAGAACTCATATACACGGTTCCTTAAGTTTTCTTACCAAGGTTATGCTCTGTCAATGAGCTCACATTTCAATGCTGTGAGGATTAAAATGGAAAATGCTCCAATGTTATGAGTCTACCAAGCAGAACATTACTTATAGTTTGGGATGTCTCTCTGCAAATCAGTACACAGTACAGTAAGCTCTCAGTTTAATGGACTAGCAAGGAGATGGTTGTCTGTTAAAATACAATGTCCATTAAATCTCAATGTGATTTTACATTTTATGTCTGTGTGTTTGACATATATGGAATGGAACATGACATATTTGTATTTTACATATTTTGGGCATGTTATCCATGCATAAATGGCAGATGGGTTTCTAAATCATTCATGGAAGCATACTGTGCATGCAAAGATGTTGTCAGTTGCTTCCAGGGTCCATTAAATCAGAGCTTTACATTTTACTGGGTTGAAACAAGGAAGAAACTAAGTGGTGGAAAACATTTAAAAACTGAGATGTTACACCAGGGAAGAAATGAAAATTGTGACAAGAATATCGAATGCAGCGGTAGGTGCTTTAAAACGTGTGTGATTACACAAGGTGATGTTGGATGTAAAATAAACCCAGACTGAATTCAGAAGCGAGTAACTCGTACTAAAGCATGTGTTAAAAGTTAACTAAATTATAACTAGGTTGAGAAGGGAAAATTGTAAATCCGTTACGTCCGTTGAAGCTGTTTTGGCTGTGGGTTGATCCAATTCACTTGCGCTCTTCTAATCCAAAGCTATTTTCTTCTACTGCTTATTTTTTAACTTTATTCCATCTCTTTCCAGAGTCCATTCTCTGGAATCACCCATCCTCAAAGCAGGAGATCCTAACTGTGGCCCTATTCAGCCATAAAGTGCGACTTCTTTATGGCACTCTAAACTTTGTAGAGAAAGTAGAAGATATTTTGACATGGACCCCTGCGATGATCCCTCAAATCTCCTTCGGGAAAAGACAAAGGTGAGGAACTTGATGCCTACCGTATCTTGTTCTTTCTAATCATGTCCCGTATTTCTTTCTATAGTACAGTCCTTCACTTACAACCACAGCTAGGACCAGAATTTCAGTTGCTGAGCAAGGCGGTTATTAAGGGAGTCATTTCTGATTTTACAATCTTTTTTTCTTTGCTGCAGTTGTTAAGTGAATCACATGGTCGTTAAACAAATCCAGCTTCCCCTATGGGTTCCGCTTGTCAGAAGCCAGCTGGAAAGGTCGCATCACATGACTCTGGGACACTGCAGCCACTGTAAATACATTCCAGTTACCAAGTGCCCACATTTTGATCATATGACAGTGGAGATGCTGCGATGGTCATGAGCGTGAGAACCTGTTGTAAGTCACTTTTTTCAGTGCTGTTGTAATTTCAAACAGTCACTGAATGAATGGTTGTAAGTTGAGGATTACCTAATCCAAAACAATCTATCTGTGTCAGTTTGGATCTACAAATATGAAAACACAGTCAACTGTGAGTCCATTTCCAAATGCCAATCGTGTGTGCATTGCTCTTTGGATAGGACTGACCAAGAGCAAACCTGTTCCCATCTGCCCTCACTCAGAGCCGGCTTTGATGTCCTTTCATTGGATCTTGGGGACTGCACTCCACAACAACCAGACACAGGGACACTTCCCCCCCATGCCATCGTTCACCTGAATATAACATAACAGGACACAAAGTGCAAAGAATTCTAAATTAACCCAGAAGTTCCATCTAATATGTACACTACTTATCAACAGATCGTGGTTCTAATTCTACATTTACTATATTCCTTTTCTACTGGCTGCATACTTTGGATGCTCACTTTACTGTTGAATGCATATTTCATTTATTTATGTTATTATTTCATTTACTGTTGTCTTGCAAGTACTGTACGCTGAGAGCTGCTGTACCGGAGTCAAATTCCTTCCGTGTCTAAACATGCTTGGTCAATAAAATATCTGAATCTGAATTTGAACCTCCACAAACTGTTGGACAATCATCTCTGTCCACCAGATTGCCTCTTTCATGGTGCAGGATGCAAGAGGTTTCACCTGATGTCCAACTTTCCGTTTTAACAGAGAGAGATAATGGATGTTTTTGCTTTTTCTTTCTCTGTCTCTTACTCTCCCCCATTTTTGTTGATCTTTTCTCCCTTTCTCCCACTTAGCTGTCTTGATGATTGCTCATGTTTAATAAATGCCTAGCTATATTTTTTTACGAGCTGAATTCAGTGGGGTGTGGGCTTCTAGGCTCTGATCTGCATATAGGGAGTGACTGGTAGTAGGTTAGGTGCAAACTAAACTGGAAATTATCCACAGTAATTTTCCAACACAAACAGCCAGACAGCTATAAAAATATGACTGATGAGAGCACAGTGGACAATTTGTGTCCCATAATGCTAAGTTATTTGAAATCTCAGCCAAACCGAGGCATTATGTTTTAACACAACGGTACTAAATTCAACATGGAAAAAAAACAGAAGAAAGAATCAAGCAACAACTTGAAACTTTTTAATTCAAATGCTTCTGCCCAAATCTTCCAAATCAATGATAGAGGTGTCAGCCTACAAGACAGACTAGGTCAAGAAATAGACCCTGTGTATACCTAAAACTCATGGGGGTGTGTGTGCGGTGGCCAAGCAGTTAAGATGCTGGGCTTATTGACTGGAAGGTCAGCAGCCCAAGTTCAAGACCCAAGCATTGCCACATAATGGGTAAGCTCCCATTGTCTGCCCCAGCTTCTGCCAACATTTGAAAGCATGTAATGTAAGGAGATAAATAGGTACCGCCTAAACTGGTGGGAAGGTTACAGTGTTCTGTGTATCTTGGTATACAGTCATGCCAGCCATATGATCATGGAAGCATCTTTGGACAAACACTGGCTCCCTTGGCTGTGAATCAGAAGTCAGCACTGCCCCCTAGAGTTGGACACAACTGGCAGGGGAAAGCTTTACCTTTACCTTTAGACCTAAAACTATTTTTTATTAGAATGCTATATAGTAACAGAATCTTTCAAATCTGAATGCTTCCTTCTTTTATCTTCATGTGAATTGGGGAGTGCCTTAAGTAAATCCTTCCTTTCATATGGACTTACGCCATGTTTCTCTGTTTATAGCCATAGTAATACATCTTCCCTCTCTATGGGGGAAACCAAGTCTGAATTATGTGTGAAGATGGGGATCAGCCTTGAGTCATTACACATGATCAAGCGAAGGAGCGGCAACCCCCAGGAGGACTGTTAGTTATAACCCAAGGTCAGGAGCTTTGGCGCTCAGAAGGAGAAATTCTTTGAACATTATGTAGCCATTAAAGTAGATTAGAATTACTTTTGTTTGTTTCATTTCCTTTCATCCTGAAACTCTCTTTGTGAAGGCCATCCTCTCTACAAGGATAGATCTGATGAGTTTCCTTCCTAAGGAGATTTCCTACAATGGAGGAAAGCTGATGATAACAGCTCTATTGTTGACAGATCACAGGCTGACTTCTCCTGATGATGTCATTTATTAGAGATCACTTCTTAATTTGAAGTCATGGAAGTTTCATGAGGGAAGGCAACCTATAACACACCCCAAATTCAAGCAATATATGTCTATTCCTTCTTATACAATGTAGACAGATACTAGATAAGTGGAAACAATATTGGCAAAGGAAGGAAGGAAGGAAGGAAGGAAGGAAGGAAGGAAGGAAGGAAGGAAGGAAGGAAGGAAGGAAGGAAGGAA
>JANHZU010004168.1:163877-182292 GCA_032468055.1 Acrochordus granulatus | reverse complement strand
TCCAGTCCAGATGCCTGTTTTTTAAACTTTGTTGCGATGCAATTACCCTGGACGAGTGAGAGTCTTCACAGACACAATAAGGACTGAAAAATTGTTAAGGGATGCGGTTGTTAAATGAGACATCACATGACCCCATCTTGCAAATTTCCCTGCTGGCTTTTCCATTGACTTTGCTTGTCCGAAGCTGGCTGGAAAGATCGCAAAATGGGGATCGTGTGACTGAATGATGCTGCAGCCATCGTAAATGCGCAACAGTTGCCAAGTGCCCAGATCATGATCATGTGACCACAGGAATACTATGATGGTTAATATTGTAACAATATTATTGTAGTAGTAATAATATTGCAATAATCAGTGCAAATTCTACTGTATAAAAAGGTAATTTAGGTCACTTTTTTCAGTGCTGTTGTAGCTTCAAACAGTTGCTGTATGAATGGTTGTAAGCTGAGGACTATCTGTATCTCTCCTGCCAGTTTTACCTCGCCTTGCCTTGCCTTGCCTTGCCTCGCCTTGCTTTGCCTTGCTTTGTCTCTTCCCTTCCCCTACATTTCCAATATTCTTCCCTGGATTTCGAGTTCCAGCTTCCTTGTGCTTTTGCTGACTTTCTCTTGCCATCTTACAAAGGGGATTTCAGATTTCAACAGGTCCCTGCTGTTGAACTATAATGTACTCAGCTTAACTGATTCACTGAAGACAGAAGGCGGTTGGTGCCTTCATGTGTTAAAAAAAAGCAGAGATTGTCTCCGACTAGACTCCTGAGGACCATATGAATGTTTTGGCATAGTCTTCTAAGACAGCATTTTGACACCTATAAGATATGTATTCTTCAAGTCCCTTGAAAAATTTTGGGAGTTGAAGTCCTCCCATCTTAAGTTGCCAAGTTTGAGAAACACCCTCCTGGGCTGATGCTTAGACTCTTCAAACATCCCTGTGATTTCTCTTACAACCTTGTTAATCTAGGAAGCAGCCTGTTCCTATCCTCTCCCCATCTCGTTAACTCAATAGAAGTCACACTGCTCTCCATAACTTGTTTCCTTCTGGGTTTTCCAGACCACGGAATTATAACAACATTGAAATGAATGATCGCTGTGAGATTATGTCAGGCATCTGATTCTACCTGGAAAAGCCTCCTTGGGAAAAGGCTAATTATGGATCTAGCGAAGAGGTAAATTGCAAGGAACTTTCCAACTGGCCATAACACAAACAGATCAAATTCCTGGGAGGATTTATTTTGAAGATGATGCTTTTGTTCTTCAGTAGGACATGTGACAGTGGAGCTTCATACACATATCTTACTCCTAGTTGTACACCTGCCCCCCAAGGTCTTTGATTTCCAAAGATGACTGCAAAGTGTGTTGCACACAAAAATAAGGCAGAGTTGCGTTGTAGGTTGATTGTTTTGACCATTCACTGAAGAATCCCTGTTGATTCAGTTGCTTAATTTGGGGAGAGGGGTGGGAATGAGATCTCTGACCGCCATTTTTTCCCCATTTTTAAAAATCTTACCATTTTCTGGATTTTTCCAGTTCTAGTATGTGGGGAGTTGCAGAATAAACATTTGTTTATGCGTTCTTCTTTGTCTTTAGATCATGCACATTTTATTTATGTTTGATCTTATTGTCCTTAGGCTGGAAAAAATTTTGTGCTTTATGCTTGATTGTATTTTATAATGTTGTAGGCTGCAGGGAGCCAGAATGATCAGGAGGCATACTGAAAATGAACTGAAAAATAAATAAAATAAAAAGTTGGAGTCTAAAAACAACTTGCTGATCAATGTTCAGTTATCAGATCTATCAACACATCCAAAGTTTTTTTTCTTCATGACAATTATTTATTAATCATATTTCTATGCCGCCCATTTCCGAAGACTCTTGGCGGCTTACATAGGTAATGCTTTAGATCTCTTTCCTTTGAACCTCACTTTTTCTCTGTTCCTTATTTTTCTCCGAAGACGGATGGCTTGGCCTACAGTTCTCGCTGTCGCAATTAAAGCAAGGGTCCTACACAAATGGGGGAATTGCCTTCTTTCTGTCATCCTGGTTATGCTGAGCAACTGAAGTATTTGATCTTAAGGACTTAGAAGCAGAGATGTGTGGCTGGCTCGCTTAAGAAAGAGGCACATTTTCACATTGCAATCAAATCTGAAAAGTCATTGCAGGTCACACAAAGGGGCCCACACCAAACACCTCTTGCGATGTTGTGTGGAATTCTCCCGCTCTCGAGGATGAACAGCTATGCAGGTTCTAATGGGGATAATGAACCTGATGGTCCCTGTACAGTCCATTTAGAGAATGCTGGTTGGAGAAAGTTTAACACCCCCTAAATGCGACACAGGGACTTTTGTTACCCCGCAGCAGAGAACAACCGAGTACCGCCCAGGCGCGCGCGGCTTGAAAAGCGACATCCTCCTTGTGTTCTTTATCCTCAGCAATTATTATTCAGGAACAGGTTAACTGAACTTGGAGGATCTGCTGGAGCCGGTTCCCGAAAATGCCAGGCGCCGGACGGACCTCCTCAACCAAAACCCTGCGGTGGGGGGGGCTGCTTTGTTTCCGTTCCTAACAATGTCCCGTCTCAGAACAAAGCATCAGACCCAGCTTTGTGCCCAGCAAAGAGCGCCGCATTTGTGCACGCGGGTTTCTTTCCGGCGTTGGGGCTTCCTTCTGAACTGTGCGATCCAAAATCGAAAGAGCGAGCGCGTTACGGTGACGCTGTTCCAGGGATCGGCCTTTCCGGAAAACGGGGGTGCGCCGTCACTCTTGAGGGAGCCGATGTGAGATGCGTTTGTCCGCGCAATCCCGACGCGACAGCCGACGCGCTCCTTGGGAAACGAGACAGGATCAGCGCTGCCCCCCAGGCCAGCCGAAGAAGCGGAGGCCGCGGGCTGGAAAGGAGTCCTTTCCCCGGGCTGCAGCTGCACGCCTTCCGCGCGGATTGCAACCGCAGCCTGGGACCTGTCGCGGGGCCAGCGCGGTCTTCCGCAACGCCCGGGACCTGTTGCGACGCTCAGCCCTCTCGTTTCCCCGCTCGACCCACCCTCGCCCCGAAAAGACGACGTGACCAGCGTGACACAACCCCCACGACACCACGCCGGAGGAACTCGTGAGAGTCGTGGTCCAGCGCAGCGGGAGACATTCAGGTGTAGAACTTACCTTTTTTTTTGCAAGTCGATTATTCTCGTTATTTTGCGGTCACCGCTGCAGTTCTCGCTTTGGGGCTGGTTCGGAAGCGTTCCCCGCAACGCGTGTCCGCAACAGCAACAAGCGCCCGTCTGGCCCTTAAAAAAAGGGGGGGGGAAAAGGAGTCGTAGCCATGGAAACCGAAGCGTCCAGGATTTCACGCCCCTTCCCTGTCGCCTTCTTGACGCCATCCGCCTGCGCCTAGCTCTGCGGAAGGCGCCAAACTGCGTCAGCGCGAGCGCGACGGAGGAGCAACGGGCGATCTCTGAGGATGTAAGTAGCGGTGAGGCGCTAATCCGTCGCCATCCGGCTCGGGGACGGCCGTGAGGGTGTAGAGCAGCGGTTCGCCGAGCCGCTGAGGGGCTTCTCTGCAGTGTCGGCCTCGCGGACGACCTTGAGCCCGCCTCGGGAGCGCGGAAGGCCTGGTCGGAAAGGGGGGAGGGGAGGCTCCTTTGAATCGGGAGGACGGGGTGGTGTGCGGGTGAGTGACGTAGACCAGGTCGGCCCCGCCCCTTTAGGTCTCTTGCTCCGAGCAAGTTCCTGGGGGGCTCGAAGGCGCTGCCCCCTCCCTTTGGCGGGGGAGGGGGAGGGGGAGGACGAGGACGGATTGCGTTCCCCAGTGACCCACTGCCAGTCTTGAAAGTAATTTTTGCACCACTCGCAGACCGAGCGGCCCTGTCGTGCTTTACGTGGTTTGCTGCTGCTGTTGCAAAAAAGAAACCTGCTTTTTTTGGAAAGGGGAGAGGCGGTTTTGTGCCCCCTTCATCTTTTCTTTTAACGGGGTCATGCACCCCTTCAGTCCAGTTGGACCCCGGGTGCTGTACAGGATGCACAACAATGCAGCATTCATAGTACAGAGATGCAGAACGACGTATCAGTGCAGGAAAGCTCTGTCTTGCGTTGGCGGCTCTAGAATCGGTTCCAAATGGCCCTCCAACTTTAGAGAAGGCCAAAAGAGAACCCGATAAGTGTCCGGAAGTTTGATGCTCGCTCAGAACAGAGTCACACGGAAGTGCTTCGCTTTTGAAATTTGCATTCCGTTAATGGTTCAGGAGCTCAGGGAAGCCCGGACGGGGATGCGGGTTAGAATGAAGCTGAGACGGGGGGAGGAGCAGTGAGTCGAAGGAAATGTTGGCGTCTTGATATTTCCTTATTGGACAGGAAGAAAATACCGCATAAATCTCTTAAAAACACCGAGTTGCAGATTTGTTCATGCGCCAACGGGATGCTACACCAGGCTCCCCCAACTTTGGTTTTCTCGATGAGATGAGAGCTCGTTGCTTTCCAAACTAACATTTCAGTATCAAAATAGTCAAATGATCTCACAGTGTTACAGCCCCAGGAAAGTGCAAAGATTAAAATTTTGAGCTTTCGGTAATTCTCTCTGTTTCCTAAAGAGCGAGGTTTACTTAAGAAGAAATATATCCCAATGTAATTACCTCTTCTGCGACATATTTTCTTTGGGAGAGGGAGTGTAGCATGCTGTAATCCCAAAGGTGCAGTTTAAAAGCTGTAAAAAAGTAATTATTTCTAAAGTGCAATTAATAGATCAATGGCTGAATTACTACATAGTGCAGTTGTTTGTTTTACTGTGGTTTGTTGAATGACCCATAATGGCCTGACTCATATACAAAGTTAAGCCATAAATCATGGATTACACCCCAAATTCTTCAAGCAGGAGCCATGAATCTAGGAGCCTCCCCTGAATTTTTATTCATATTTAAACATATACTTCTGAGAAACCTCTATATAGAAAAACCTGTGTGCTTCGTTTCCTTAGTATTAGAGGTCCTTAGAAAATATCCAGATGTCCTGTAAAATACATGATGTAGATCAGTCTGAGCAGTTTTAAGCTTTGTGGACTTCAGCCCCTAGAATTTCTGAGCCAGCCATGAAGAAGACACAGCTTAAAGTTGCTCAGATTAAGAAACATTGATGTAGATTGTTCAGCAAGTACACTTTTCAGCCATTCAGGTAATTTGCTACTATAGCCACCTGGTGCTTTGGTGACTACAGTGCTTTGCATGAATGTTGCCTCAGTGTTGCCTGCCTTTTGTATCAAGGAGTTTTTTTTTCTTCTCCCCATATGTTAATTGTTTCTCAATGCTTTTATCTTGTCACTAGGCTGCTCTTTGGAGCTTCTTGCACTCGCTTAGGGACCGGTTTCTCAGATTCAAGGAGTTAGAAGTAAGCTTTCAGATAAGTGAGGCTCCCACAGTGCTGCTTTGGGACTCGGAAAGGGAAAATGGAACTGTCAGGAATGAAAAAGAAGAGTTTGCTAGCCATCAAAGAAAATAATAAAAAGTCCAGCACTAGGTAACCACTGTCTGAATTTTCAAGGTGTAACCTCTCCTGGGGGTGTGGGGGGGGAGGAGGGGAGAGAGTTTTGCAGCATACTAGGAGCATGAGGAATTAGAAATGCTTCTCTTTGCTCCTTTCGTAATTTCCACACATGCCTCATGGCTCTGCCTTTCTTCCATGAAACTGCTCTATAGGGTGCATGCTGGGAATTCTCTGACATTCTCTTCTTGTTTTTGTTTCAACTGAAGTTAGAAGATAAAATTCTGGCCTTTTTATTAAAGGGCTCCCTCTCCGAGCAAGCGTAAAGATCGGACTGAAGAAAAATCCAAGGACCGGTCCAAGGACAAACCAGCCACAAAGGAATCTGGTGAAAAGGACCGTGGGCGTGACAAAACCCGCAAAAGGCACAGTGCTTCCAGTGGCAGCAGTAGCACCAGGTAAATAGAACCCGAAGATTCCTGAAAAAGTGTAAATGCAGAGCTGTGTTCTTTAGATGAAGCACATCTTTGGTTCTCAGGAGCTAGAAACTCACTTCCTGAAGAGTTTTTAGGGGGACGCAGGAAAGTTTCAAGAGTTTAGTTTAAAAGTTATTCTATAATTGGATATGGGGCCCCTGTGTTTGAAGGGCTCCGTTTCCTGGCTCCATACATTCATAGTAGCAGTTGTACTTGCTGCCATATATATTGATTTTGTACTGTTTTAATTGTGTTTCTTTTCTGATGTTTGCCACTTATTGAGATGGGAAGCTGTAGAAATCAAATAATTATTTGTATATTGCAAATAGGATGGCAAATCTAATAAATGAAATAATAAATAAGTTCTGTATTTCCAGTCAGTATGAAATGAGAATCTTGTTGGGTATAGTGATCATGAAGGGTCTTCTACTCCTCTGGTCTTAGGCTGCCCATTCTTGCTGCAAGGTATTGATAGAAATAATCCATTTAAAAAATAATTCAGTTCCTCTTTCTTGATTGAGGCATGTGAAACTGTGGGGGTTTATGAGAGCTCTTTGTAGGTGTTCTACTCACTCCAATCCAGGGAGGTGCTTCTCCCCAGTTTTGGTGATCCATCATGTTGCTCCTCTGTCAGGTCTCGATCAAGTTCCACCTCCAGTTCTGGGTCAAGTTCCAGCACTGGGTCCAGTAGTGGTTCCAGTTCCTCATCTGCATCAAGCCGTTCAGGGAGCTCTAGCACTTCCCGTAGCTCCAGCTCCAGCAGTTCTTCAGGGTCTCCAAGCCCTTCACGCCGTAGACATGACAATCGGAGACGATCCCGTTCCAAGTGAGTGGACATTGCCTTGGGGAATATGAAAACTTATACATTTAAATGAGGTGGCTTAAAATCTTGGGAGTTAAGGATTAGTTTTCACTCATTGCTTTAAATCTGGGGGTCTCCAAATTCTTCAGTTTGTCTGCCCCTCATGAAGTTTCAGACTATTCATCGACCCCCATATTACTTTAACTAATAGTACTACAAATATTAATAACAACAACAAAAGTATCGACCTTGGATGGGGGGTGCAGTGGGATGAGAAGTTAAAACTCCTTGTCAGCCAGAAGGTCAGCAGGTCGAGTTTGAAACCCAGGCACCGTGTTAATGGGATGAGCTCCTGTTGTCTGCCTAGCTCCTGCTAGTCTAGCAGTTGGAAAGCATATAAAAATGCAAGTAGATAGTTACCACCTAAATTGGTGGGAAATGTAATAGTGTTACATGTGGCGTAAGTGACTCCAGCCACATGACCATAGAAGTGTCTTTGGACAATGCTAGCTAGGAAACCAAGATGAGCACCACCCCCTAGAGTTGGCCACAACTGGCAGGGGCAACCTTTACCTTAGTCCCATTAATCCTTCAATATGACCACTTTGGGGGACTTTGCTTTAAATCTTGGTTGTGTAATTATTGAAAATAATAGTTGATTATGTTTACTTAACATGGTGAGTCATACATGAATTTTAAAGCAGAACATCGTGGGCAAAAGGTGATGTCTGAACACCCTAAATTCATTTTAGATGACAAATGCCAGACAGCTTTAAAAAAACTTTTTCAAAGGCATAAAATTATGAATCTGGTAGTACTTGTCTGACTAACACATTTTATTAAAAGGCAAAAGTTTTCAAGACACAGGGCTCCTTTTATCAAATGCATGGTCAATGTAGAGTGGCTACATTGGGATGAGGTAGGAGAGAAAAGAGGGGATGATAGGTTGGCTTATACAGATGTAAACACAGTGTTTTTTTATCACATAATTGTTAATTGATAAGTAATCAGTCTCAAGTAAATTTGCATAATCAACTTTTCCCTCCCTCATCTCACCCCATTTTAAATCTTACATCCATCTGCACTGTGCATCTTACTGAAACCTATACAATACATAGTTAGAGGTGCTTTTGTTTCATAGCATTGCCATTTAAACAGTAGCTAGCAGCTGACTTTTGCTGCAAGCTTGCTTGTTAGAAAAAGATTTCTCTGTTCCCTCCAGATCTAAACCACCCAAGAGAGATGAGAAAGAACGGAAGAGGAGGAGTCCCTCACCCAAACCGACCAAAGTTCACGTTGGGAGGCTTACACGAAATGTCACAAAAGTAATTAACCTATTTAATTTTGTCCAAGAAGGAAAATAAGATCCTCAAGGAGCATAATCAAAGTCATAATTAATTTGAATGTTGGGAATAAGGAACTTATGCTAGACTTATGAAAACATTGGTATGGTAATAGGAGAAATAACTTAGGCTTTGTATTTAATCCAGTCTTCTCTGTTCTGATGGTGGTTCTCCATAATTTAAAGGAGAATTCTCCCCACCCTGTACAAACATTTACTGTTTGATGCTTTTAGATACTCAGATACTTTATTGGCCAAACCTGGTTAGACACACAAGGAATTTGACTTGGTTACAGCAGCTCTCAGTATATTTGAAAAAAAACACTATAAGATAATATATAGCAATGTTAATTATTCAGTAAGTGTGCAGCCAGTGAAATGTGTTATGATTCCAGGGATTTTTTTCTTTTTCCTTTAAGGATCACATAATGGAAATATTTTCTACTTATGGAAAGATCAAGATGATTGATATGCCAGCAGATAGACTCAATCCACATCTTTCCAGAGGTTATGCCTATGTAGAGTTTGAGAATCCAGATGATGCTGAAAAGGCACTGAAACACATGGATGGAGGTAGGTGTCAGAAATTAATAGGGCTTCAGATTGCACACCAAATTAACTGATGGAAAATTTGGGCAAATGGGGAGAGAATCCTGTGGACTTCAGATGGCTGGCTGGGGAATTCTGGGAGCTGAAATCCTCACATCTTCAAACTGCCAAGTTTGAGAAATGCTACTTTACAAAAATACATTGCTAATACAGTAGTTGAGTTGTCTTTTCTACTGACTTCATTTTACCTGAGAATCCATCTGTTCCCAAGGCCCACTCCCTGCATGTGTCTATGGAGATTTTCATTCATCCGGGTCATGATTATTACAAAAGATTTGCAGAAAAAAAATCTCAAAAAGGCAACTGGACTTTTATTTTTTGATTTTTCTGTTTTTGAAGACATTTCACTTCCCATCCAGGAGCTATTTGAATTGAGAAAGCTTCCTGGATGTTCCCATCTTCGAAAACAGCGAAACATCTTCAAAAACTGAAAAACCAAAAAATAAAAGTCCAGTTGCCTTTTTGAGAATTATTTTTTTGTCAATTCTTTTGGACTCCCTGCATTTTCTCCCTCTCTCTGTCTGCTGAAAGAACTAAGTGAAATCAAAAAATATGCTTTCTAGAGAGGGTTGAATGTTACAACACTTTATATTTTCTGTGATGCGAACAGGTCAGATTGATGGGCAGGAGATTACTGCTACTGCTGTCTTAGCTCCTCGGCCAAGACCTCTTCCCAGGCGCTTCACTCCTCCCAGAAGGATGTTGTTACCACCCCCCATGTGGCGCCGCTCGCCACCACGCATGAGGAGAAGGTAGGTAGTCTTAATAATGCAGATATCAGCCTGTTGATGCTTATAGATCAAGAAACAGGCACTGCAAGTACTTCAGGAATGCTACTTTATGGGCATTGTACAATCTTGAAAGGCTGTCAAAGTTTCTATCTCACAGTAAACAAAATCAAGGTGGAATTATTTTGAGTTTCTTTCTCACATTGCCTTCAACCTCTGGACTGTGTAATCTCTTTTCCAAAATCTCTCCTTAATGGCTCTTGCATTCCTTATGGATCATTTTACAGTAAGACAGAAAAGGGCCATTTATGATTAATTGGATATGTATCTTTCTCTCTTCTGCTGACACACATTAAGTGAAGCAAAATTTCTGTAGTAGAAGCATTTATAACTTGTCTCAACAAGTTAACGTTTTCAACTGTCAGTAGGATCTTTAAAACCCTTGGGAGCCATTATTGAAGGGACCTGTGTCTAAGTAGATCCTCTGTAATAAGAAGGATAGCTATCAGATTTCTCATAGATCCTTCCAAGGGCACACAACAAGCTTGAGTTTTCTCTCCAGAGAAATACAAAAAATAAAGAGCCTATGAAAACATCTTGAATCATGCTGATTAAACAGTACTAACTCCTTGTAGCTCATCTTCAGCTGAAACTCTTTAATCTGTTCTCTTTCAGATCCAGGTCTCCCAGGCGCAGATCTCCAGTTCGCAGGCGATCCAGATCCAGATCTCCAGGCCGGAGGCGTCACCGCAGTCGATCTAGTTCCAACTCTTCTCGATGAAACACAAGACTCAGCAACTTTGTTTTTTAAGTTAAAAGTTCACCCACTTAAAATGGTATCTTTTTTTTAAAAAAAAGGAATGAGAATAAAGCAAAGGGGGGATGGTTGAGAAATTATAAAAAGTAGCTAAGAATCTTGGATCTGGTAGGATGGAGATGTTCCCTTCATTTTAACATTATCAAATATAATTTGTTCTTTGAAACATAAATATTTACAACTCCAAGAAAATATGTTGCTTCTCAGACATGCCAAAATTATTTGGACATATATTTCAGTGTCAAAATATCTTTGTCCCCTTTCCCCTAGATCAGTCAATTTTCATACCCAACTTCATTTCCGATCCGTCTGCCAACCCAAAATTATATTTTGACTATTGCAGTGTTACATATTGAATCTGTGGCCCATTGAAAATAACCATTAAATTCTTGTTAGTGATACAGAAAGAATCCCAGTTCCTCCAGGAATGCTGTAAATCTTTTGCTTTTTAGAAGATGTGCAAACACATAAGCTGACAATTTTTATTTCCCTGATCTCTTTTTTGAGGGTGGAAAGGGGACAGGAATTTTGTGACTGGAGTAACCAAGGTTCAGTTTCTAAGGGGCCAGAAAGGTCTCAGCCTGTTGTACAGTCCTTACTATAAAGTTTGATTTTTGTATAACTTGGTGGCATCTTGTAGTCATGTTGTGTTTGTACTTGTGTAGAATGACAAATAAACCAGTAAGGTTTAGGGTGTGAACGAATTATTCCTCATTGAGAATTATGGTAGTCATCTTGATTGAACATTTTAGCAAACAACCTTGCAATGAACGCTGGGGACTGCTAACAAGGATCAGACAGACTGTTCAGAGTGTTAGGACTACAATTCACAGCTAAGATGAACTGTAGACCCAGCATATGTGGATGGCACCATATAGGAGTGAATGTACAGTAGATAATCCTCGACTTAACCACAATTGGGATCAGAATTTCTATTGTTAAGCAAAATGGTTGCTAAGTTGTGCTTGATTTTACAAACCTTTTTTGCCTCTGTTGAGAATCACTGCAGTTAGGTTAGTGATCTCATGATCACTAAGCAAATCCAGGTTTTTCCACGGACTTTGTTTCCTGGGAAGGTCTCAAATGGCAATCACGTAACCTCACAATGCTGCAACTATTGTAAATATAAGTCCCGGTTGCCAAGTGCTTGAATTTTGATCACATGACCATGGGGATGCTGCAATGGTCATACCTCTGAGGACTAGTTGTAAGTCATTTTTTTCAGCGCTGTTTGGAACTTGAACAGTCGCTAAATGAATAGTTCTAAGTTGAGGACTACCTGTATCTTAATATCTTTAGTCCATAGATTCAATGTTTCTCACCCTTGGCAGCTTTTGAGGTGCACAGACCTCAACACCCAGAATTGGGAAACAGAGCCGTTGACAGTTTTTACATCCTCAGACCTTGCAGTCTTTGCTAGTATCTGTGTGAAGGGCAGTTAATCACACATCCAAGTCTTGGATAGTAACTATAAATGCCATGTCGAGTTAAACTATGTATTGAGCAAAATTACTGTTGCACTAATTTTAAAGAGGATCCTGGCTTCAAGGTGTTCAGAGATAATTGTAGAAATAGTGATATCAACTCATTGGTTTCTCAAGAAAGTACATATCCAATCTCTAAACCTGTTTTCTTGCAAGACTTCCTCAAGTCTGCTCTTCTGAGGATGTGCTGGAAATTAACCTCATTCTGCTACATGGTTAACAGATACACCTATTTCATAGTTAGACCAGATCCAGATTATTGAAAATATAGTGAAGTGATGCAAACATTAAGACTTAACACAAGTAATTCAGATGCCCAGGTATCAACTTCTTGTAGGTATCAACTGTTTAATGTTATGTATTGACTAAGGCCAAGAATTATGGCTGACATAGGAAGCAAGCTGGAGTTTTAAACCTCTCTTCACTATTTAGAATCTATTTTAAATTGTTCTTGCATTGAACCTTTTGCCTAAAATACCGTTTTAATTTAAGCTATAGAGGAGCATTCCTCTTATACAAAAAGAAAGGCTGTGTCATTATTTAAAATTATTGCATATTTCATCAATTGCAGACAAATGTGAAAAGTTGTATTGCATGGGACAGTTACCTGTATTTGATTTAGTACCCTGAATTTTCTGGGCTTGCATGACTTTAGCGCTAGATTAATAGGTAGTTAAGTCTGTTTACAATTCAGAGTATCATGCAAAATCGGCCAATGATTTTAAAATGTTTATATTGCACCCTTTTTGGGCCAAAATGGTGAGACAGGGTGGTTCAGCACCCATGCTGTGCAAATTCAGGCAGTTGTAAGCTACCTCGACTTAATATGGGCTCTGGTGTTCCTCTATAACAAACTGATCAGTTGCTGCCATGCCTTACACATTACTTATCTGCTGGTGCTCCAGGTGATTTAGAATCAGCAGGAATTGGCTCAGTGGAATTGGAAGCTGACAGGCTGTATCCGTCTCTGCGAAGGATGGGGCTTTCAGGCTTTCCACTTAGCGCAAACATGTCCTGAGTGCAAGCTCATTTGGAACCGCTTTGGTTAGGAGGAGTCTACTATTGAGGCGCAGTGCTTTGTTACTGTCTCTTTAAGACGGGGTGGGCGGGGGGAAGAGCGGCCTCGCGCGCCGGTTTCGACCAGTCGCGGAGAGAGCTCAGTCGTCAGACGCGAGAGCGGTGATAGAGTTTTGAAAGGAAGCTAGAGTGGCCTCTCAAGTTCCTGTCACGAGGGAACGGTGCTGTTGGTTGGCCCGAAGTCTCTAGGAAGAGGCAGAGAGAGGAGAGAAATTCCTAGAGTGTCGCCTGTTTTCTTCCGGAGGCGTGCTCGTGGCGTTCAGGTCAGCTTTTCTATTTCAATTTTTATTCAGAGACAAATATTTCTAATTTAAGAGCATCACCTTTCCTCTGAACTCTTCTCCCTTCACCGTCCCTTCAGAACATTGTTTCTTTCTCTTCCCCCCTTATCCCTCACTTCTGCCTCTTCCCCTTTCCCCTCTCCCTTTTTTCCTCCGTTTTCATTTCTACTTTATAATAAACATATAGGAAAAAAAAATAATATTGCCTGTTTCTCCAAATTCAGCTTGCAATATCTGGGAATCTTCTTAGAAAGTCTTCCCAAAAGACCAGCCACGGGTAGGCGACCGAAGGATCTATTTTGCAGCTCTTGTCCTGATAGTACAGAACAGGTTTCTGTTTTTCCTGAAGGACAGTGAAGAATAACTGTGTTCAACTGTTTATCGAACTTCTCGTTTTTTTCTTGAAGCAACCAAAGGAAATGGATCCTAAGTTGCATGATGTTCGTCATACAGTCAAAGAAGCAGTTGGCACCTTGCATTCTTCCAGAGATGGTGCCCAAATCCAGAAGATGTTGTGGACAATCAGGAGGTACCTGGATCAATCTGAAAATCCACCCTCCGTGAAAGAGAAGGAAGAATTTGCTCGCAGTCATTTTACTGCCTTTGTTCGGTGTCTGGTCAGCAACTTGGGTCCTGATTGGCCAGAGCAATTTCCTTCCAAGGAAGCCAGAGAACTGTGGGCGAGCTTTTTCATTGATGGACCAGCAGATCAATCGTTTATGGTTTTATTAGAGACTATAATTTCTACAGAGTAAGTAGGATCTCTCCTGGAGCCTCTTTCTCTATAATTGTTTCAAAAGCTGATTTTTTTACTTATAGGGCTAGCCGAATAAAAGATACTGATAAGTTGTTGTTGTGGCCAGTAGAACAAAACACATTCCATAAACATTAGATACTAAGAATGTGCTTGTGTTGTGCAGAAAACAATAGTAAAATAAAAACAAATTCAACCATGAATACAAAAATCGAAATACACAGCAGCTGAGGAAAATGTCACAGTAGTAATGTCTGTACACACACAGCCAAGAATTCTGTTTGTTTCCTCTTTAAAAATGTTGAGATTCACAGGAAATCTATGGTGCATGTTGTATGGTGTAAACATAGCTAGAAGATGAAGTGTTGTCCTGTTGCCTCTTTCTTGCCCATTAAAATAAGAGCAGAAAATACTTCTCTCTGTAGGCCAAGTTTTCGTCTGAATAAAGCAGTTGACACCCTGGAGCAATTTTTGCAGAAGTCCAGAGTCTCCACTTTAATATGGGAAATCTGCAAGCAACACACAGAAACTGGTTCTCTGGTTCTGCAGGAAACGATCCTCAACAAAGTTGTATGTTTACCTGATCACTTAGGGAATAAACTCCAGGGAGATAACCGACCAGTCTTCTATCCTCAAAATTATTTTCCATTACTCGGTATGGAAATTCTTCAGGTGATGGAGAGGATTTCTAGTTCATTACGAGGTAAGAGATTGCATTGTCAGGCAAGTTAAGAAATGTAATAGGCTGTGAACAATTGAACGGGAGAGAAGGGAACAAAGAAGAATGTGTGAGCAAAAATAAATACAATTATAGATGATTTTTTAAAAAAAGTTTTTTTTCCTTCTAAGAGAATTCATCTAAGCTTTTGTTTTTATGTATTTATAAGTTCTATATACTTCCATTCAAAACAAAGTTACTCTAATGGGAAAATGTCAATCACCCAGACATAAACTCTCACAAACCCCTGCCAGTGGTGTTGGGAATAACGGAAGATCAGTCTGTCATTATCCAGAGCAGTGTTTCTCAACCAGGGCAACTTTAACATGTGTGGACTTCAACTCCTAGAATTCCCCAGCCAGCAGGATCACCAGGCTTCTGGGAGTTGAAGTTTACACATCTTAATGTTGCCAAGGTTAAGAAATACTGACCTAGAAAATGTTTCTGTTTTTACCTTCAAGTGTATTTTGGCTAGGTTGGAGAAAGTTACAGCAGACTGAGAGCTCATTAAGAAAAGTGTTTCGGGGTAGAAGCGGATCTGACCAATTCCTTCATTGTTGTGCTTGTATATACTTCCAGGTGGCTTGGATTGCTCCATCTCCTTTGTATCTCAGGTGTTGGGAAAGGTTTGCATGCATGGAAGACAAAGTGAGTACATCATTATCCGTGTGATGTGCTGTTTTTCTGCTGCTTAGATTGAATGAAATACATAGGTTGAGGACTACCTGTTATCACAAGCTCTCTCTCTCTTCAAAATGTTATGGGTTCAATATTGAGGGTTTAAACTAAGCCAAAACATAAGTACAGTAACATAAATGTGTAGCAGAGTGTTGTTTAAAAAAAAAGAGAGGGTGCAAACTCTGTAGTTTGTAGTGCAGACAAAAATGTTAAAGCATATTAGGTTGCTTTTTGACTTGACAACTCTTTTAAAACCTATCTTCAGAAAAGGAGTGAGGGCAGCTTGTTTTAGGAACTTTGTCAGTGATAATTTTCTCACTTTTTCCAATCTGTGTGATTCTGCTCTTTCTTAACGCAGAAGAACTCTTGAAAGTATTGGTGCCTCACCTAACCAGTCGTACTCAGTCTGATTGCATTTGGCAGAGAATGTGTTGGCGACTCTTTGAGAGCGTGCCAGATCGCTGGATGGAAGCGGTGGTCTGCGGCCTGGTCCAGGCAGTCCCAGGGTAAGAGGCCAAGTTACTGAGAGACGGTGGTGCCACAACACATGAAGCTCCCTTCTTTTCTAGTCACAGCAGCATAGGGATCTAGCAGCCCTCAAGAGATCCTCTTAAGGATCTCTTGATTTAAAGAAAATTTAAAATTAAATTTAGTCATGGGGCAATACTGTGTCTGAGAGGCAGTTTGGTCTAGTGGTAAAAGCACGGGCTTAGAAATCAGGAGACTATGAGTTCTAGTCCTGTCTTAGACATGAAAACCAGCTGGGTGAGTTGGGCCAATCACCAGGAGACAGTGAATTCTAGACCTACCTTAGCATGGAAGGCGGCTGGGTGACTTTGGGCCAATCATTCTCTCAGCCCAACACACTCCACCTTTCTTAAAAATATACCTCCTAATTGTTTTTATAATGTGGCACAGCTAGTCAGAGATCTTGGACTTCCATTCATTTTATTTATTTATTAAATTTATATGCCGCCGAAATCTGGAGACTCTTGGAGGCTGACAACACTAAAAACAACAATTAAAAACACTTAAAAATAAAATTCATTGCTGACACAGTGGGTCTTCTGAAGCATTAAGCATTTCCAAAAGGAGTAATCATGTCTTTCATGATTACTCCTTTTCTCGTTGATGGTAGAGTAACATGTTTGTTTTATGTGGAATAGATTATGTTGATTGCTTTCCAAGGGTTCTGGGAATGTTTATGTACTTATAGTATTGTGAACTTTCTAAAATCTTCCTTGATGGTTGAGCACAGAATACAACAGCTCAGTGTTGCACATCTGAATTTGATCACTGTAAGTGTGTTTGTCTGCCTTGATAGGCCTGCTGTGTTGTCACGATTGCTGGGGAATTTGGTGATCAAAAACAAGAAGGCCCAGTTTGTGATCACACAAAAATTGCTGCTGCTTCAGTACAGCTTTCCGGTGAGCCTCTCATGGATGTTGGAATGAGGGAATGAAGGAGGACAGTGAGGTAGGATGGGGTTATTTGCTTTTGAAAAGACTGAGATCTTACTCTTTTTTAAAGCAAGAAGTAAAACATGACAGTCAAGTTTAACCTCCCATTATAAATCAAGTGCTCGGTTACCAGATTTAATTCTCTTATCAGAAGATGCTGTGATACAAATAGTCCTCTACTTATGATCACAGTTCAGACCAGAATTTCCACTGCAAAGCAAGATGTTTGTTAAGTGGGTTGTGCCTGATTTTACAACCTTTTTTGCCACAATTGTTAAGCAAATCACTGCAGTTATGTGAATCACACAGTTATTAATCAAATCTGGCTTCGCCCATTGACTTTGCTTGTTGGAAGCCAGTTGAGAAGTTTGCACATGGCAATCACATGACCCTTTGCAACCATCGTCAATACATGCCAGTTACCAAGCACCCAAATTTTGATCATGTGACTCTGGGGATGCTTACCAGTCATAAGTCACTTTCTCAGTGCCGTTGTAACTTTGGTTGTTAAACAAGTGGTTATAATTCGAGGACTATCTATAATTGTTACTTCCATGCACTCTCAACCCTGCTGACAATCCTTCCATCTTCAAATGGTTTCCAGAGTCTGATAGTTTGTAAACTCTCTGATTTTATTCTAGACCAAGGTGCTGCAGACTCTCCTTGGGTATCTGGCTCTGGACATCACACGGCGTTCCTTACTGACCAAAGTAAGCAGTGTAATAATGGACAGGCTAATTGGTTGGCCTACACATGGCGGAGGGTTGGACAAACAATTCTTGTGGTTGCTTCCAAGTCTCCTGGGTGTGAGAGAGGTAGATGAAGGCAGGGGTTCTGTGCAGCATCAGAACTGATTTAGGAGTCAGTCCAGAGGCAGAAGTTGCCTGATCTGGCCAGAAGTTGTTGTCCTTCATGCTTGGATTCAAACTGATCAATATATCAGTAATGAAAAGGGTAAAGAGGTTGTTTTTTTAAAGGTGGTGATTTATTTCCCTATTTGATTTATACCCCATCTTTCATTCAGGAAATCAAAATGGCATACATAGCACTCCTCTGCTATTTTTTTCTGTAACAAACACCCTCTTTAGCAAGTTGGGCTGAAAGGGAGGAAGTGACCAAAACTCACCTTGGGAGCTTCCGTAGCTAATGTTGGACTTGAACCTGGGTCTTGCTACTCTTAGTCCATCATTGTCATGTTGGCTTTTCAAGATGCTCCATCTTCCTATGTGTAAATACATTAATGTAAATTGATAGATCGTTCCTTCTGCAGATTTGCCCTATAAGAACCATTCTGAGAGGTAGGTTGGGCTGATAGAGCAGGGGTGACCCAAAGTTGATCAGGGTGGATCTGAGGTTCCCTGGTGCCAGTCCAGCACCATCAGCAGGACACTTCCCTCTCTTCCTTGAGGCCCACAGGGATGGGATGGGGAGAAAACCACTCAACCTTATGCTGAGCTCTGCTGCAGATTCTGAGAGAGCTTCTGGAGACCTGGAGTAGCAGCAGTGTTGTGAAACACTCCCCAGCTGAGCAACAGCTATACATTAGCAAGGCCATCCTCCTCTGTCTCTCTCACTTGAAAGAAGAAGAAATGTCAACCAGCCGGCAAGGTAAAGGAGGGAGAAGAGGGTAGCTTTGGGGAAAGCATTGTGCAGAATTATCTCCTTTCTTGGTCTAAGGTACTTCAAGGGCTGCTTCTTTATTATAGCCATCAGCCAGCCCACCCACCCGC
>JANHZU010004168.1:141542-151839 GCA_032468055.1 Acrochordus granulatus | reverse complement strand
TGTTAGTGATTAAAAAACAAAAAACTCCAGCTAAATCAAATACGGCAGATATGACAGACCCACAACAGGACAAGTAAGCTATTTAATTCAAGTTTACATGAGCAGTATTCTCAAATGGCATATTTGGGACACTGATGGATGATAGGCTTTAATGTGCACTTAGCCCCAGTTCTAAAAGTCTCCTGACACTTTAGCAATTGAGTGGGGCTGTGGGAGTGAGTCATGTACCAAAGTTGACCTGGTGCTGGACAGAGTGCTTGACTTGTGCGCACAGGATATCCTCACACGTTTTTGGACTCCCCTTTGCTGGTCTCATATCCTGATTTCCACTCTGCAAGCAGATCAGGAACGGAGATGCCAGGCTGCATGCACACACACATGTCCCCCCCATCTCCTACTGACAGCTGTCTCGGAGCAGAACTTGAACAGATTAAGATGCATTTCATGGTGGCTTCTGAATCCTGGTGTGTGGAGAATCAGGAGGCATCAGTCATCTCTTTGATTTCTCTTGTGTTTACTGCAGAGCATCAAAATGCAATTTTTTTGGCCAAGCCTTAGATATGCCATGTAACCTAAGACTGAGATTCTTAGAGCAGGGCCAATGATCTCTTTGTAGCAGTGGGGTAAAATAGACTATCTCATGCACATGGGCTGAAGTGGAGCTTCAGGGGTTATACATTTCCTCCCACAAAATTGCAGAAAACTGCAAAATTGTGGGGGAAAACCAAATGAAGAGCCCAATTCTTCATACTTTGTTCTCTTGGGGTGAAGAAAAGGATTGAATTTAGTTCTTTATCATATGCAGATTTTTGTGTTTTGGGGTATACTATATTTCCAAGGATTTATGACCCATCATACAAAGGAGAACAAACTTATTTTCATAATTGGAGAAGCTGTACTAAAAATCATTTTAGATTCTTATTGCAGACTTAATGCACATTTAGAAAGGCACTTCTGGGTGATGAAAAATGAAAACCTACCATTCATCTCTCAGATGGCCTCTAATGGAGGGCTGTCAAAATCAGTATATTGTAATACTTTGCAAAAAAAATGTTTATGTAGGAGCCAATGATAACAAGTCTTTAGATTTATATTTCTGTCATATTGTGAAAAACAGAACATTCCTAGTATTTACTCAGTCATGTGGTTAGGAAGAATGGAGAAATAGCCATCTTTTTATCTTAGTACCAAAAAAGTTTGGTAATAGTGGAAGAGCACACTGTAAAAAAAGTTGCTAAATAAAATATAGTCTAAAATGAAGAAAACCCTCTCATATCCATCTTAGCTTCCTTTTATTGTTCCTCTACTTGACAGTTCAACATGCTTTACAGGAGACTTTCCTCAAGTCAATTTTTTCTCTCTTCTGCGTCTCTTCCTATTTTCTATAGATGTTGCGGAGAAAGACCCAGATGGTGACTGCAGACATTTAGCCCTGCAGAATCTGCTTCTGATGGAAAACTTGAAAAAAAAGCTTGAAACAGCTCCTCTAGAGTATAGGACAGATTGATCATAAAGATGGTGACTGCAAATGTCTCCAGGCCCTTTAGAAGGAATGGAGAAAGGCCCTAAGCTGGAGGCCAGAGACATCTGGGTTTAGTATGGTGCCTACATCCTACAGGTGCTGTTGCTAATGGACACATATTCTACCCTAGTTATTTATAGTCTCAGCCAACTTACTGAAAATCAAAAATTTTATAACTGCTGAATATTTTTCATGAAAAAAAGAAAATGCATTTGCTCATTAAGCCTGAATCCTGTTCACTATGAATGGGTTACAGTGCTCTGTTTCCAGGTCTTCTTTTAAGAATAGGAATTGTTGAAGGCTTCCCTAGATATTGATGCATGGGAACTGTGCAGTGTATTTCCCAAGCCAAATAAAGAAGAAAGGTTTAATGGCTACTAAGGTATAGTTGGCTCTATTTTTGTAGCTAGCCCATTCTGTATAAGGGGTTCAGTTGCGAAGAAAATGGATCCTCTTGACATAATAGCTTAACAGGAAAACCTTCTTAGACTGCTTGTAATTAAGCTTAGGCCTGCAATTTTTATTAGTATTCTATCTTTCCCAAACTTCATATTTTATGCCATACATACAAAATGATGCATGAGAATTGTATATTTAAAATATTTAATACAAATACTAAGATATAACTAAAACCACTGCTGAATATTTTTGGAGAAATGTAAAGTCACTGGCTTTGAACCATTTAGGAAATGCCAAGCAAATTGTAGATTCCAAAGACTGACTGCCCTGGCTTACCTGTCCCCAGCATGGCAAGGCTGAGTCCATTGGCTTTCCCCCAACACTACCCCAAAAACAATGCTGTCTCCTGGAGTTTCCGCTGAACTGTTTAGGAGGCCTCTGCTTCGTCAGTGACTTCTTCAATATCCTTGTCCTCTATGCTGTTGTGGCAAATTCTCTCTGGAGCTGCATTTTGACTAAGAGGGATGCCCAGCCCTCTGTGCACTGCCTCCACCATCTGCTGGTTCACATAGTAGTTGAGATTCACACAGGGTATTTTCTTCCGCATCTCCTCCAAATACCGGTAGGCCTAATGAGAAGAAGGTATCATATTCATAGGCAGTTCTACAATCTGAGCCCAATACTGGGAATTACAGTGGGTGGAGATGTCCCAGCCAACTTACTTGTATCTGACTACTACTCAGTTTATTTAGCTGAGAAGTGAGCTGATTTCTCTTGTCAATAATGGAGTTGTCATTGCACAAAGGACATCAGATTAAGCCATGATTCAGCAATTGCTTGCTTCATGCAACATGCTCACTCATAAACTAGTTTTCCAACCCAACATGCTGTATGTTTAAGGTAAACACACTCCTTGTTTGTTTATAATTACAATTTGCACAGCTCCACAAAGCGATTTCTTCACAATTTATAAGCCTTTCTAATGAAGGCCTACAAAACAACAATAACAATAAAAGTATTTATACAATCCTAACCCATAATCCAGAGCAGCCACAGGAATGGGAGACAGGTGGCACTTTCTACAGATTCATCCAACAGATAAAAAATAAGTCACATAGGTGCACAGTGAATTTGCTTTCCACCTGTATATTTTAATGTCATCTCTTCTTTGCTCAAATACTAGAGAGCACCTGGGGGTTTAAGAACAGCAGTTCCTTTTTGCTGGTAATTCTGGCTTCCCTGTTTGAAAGTGGGCCATTGGGATGTTTCCTGCTGAGAGCATGTGAATCATCTCTTCTCCAGATGGCCCTACATAATTGTTTCCTCTAACTTCCTCCATCCCAATCCATCCAGAATA
Source organism: Acrochordus granulatus (assembly GCA_032468055.1). Lineage (NCBI taxonomy): Eukaryota > Metazoa > Chordata > Lepidosauria > Squamata > Acrochordidae > Acrochordus > Acrochordus granulatus. The sequence goes on along the minus strand of JANHZU010004168.1, from coordinate 148,561 downwards.
CTGTTGTGTGGTAGCACACCAAGTCCCTGATTACCATATTTATAAATCTTCCTTAAGACTGCCACCAACAACACACAATTATTTAGAAAAGATAGGAATCTCAGCTAGGGATTAAGTTCTGATGTCCATTCCCTTCCCCCACGGTCATGTGACTGTATTTTGGGCACTTGGCAACCGACTCATATTTATGACTATTGATAGTATCCCATAATCACATGACTGCAATTTATGACTTTTTTTGCTGGAAACCAGCTTTTACGTCCAGTAAAAAGCACCCCAAGGGGAACTTTATGGGTTCACTTTATGACTGTAGTATTTGCTTAATGACCACCACAAAAAAGGTTATAAAATCTGGTTATGTAGTGATCCATTTTATGACTGTTACAACTTATGACCAAAATTGTAGGCTCCATTGCGGTCTTAAGTCAAGGATTCCCTGTAATAACAATAGTAATTTTTGTTTTCTGAGTATTCAAAATTTCAGATGAATCGAAATAGCACAAACAATAAAATGAATAATATTCTTTGAATAATGTTGAGGGTTTTTAACTTAGAGAAGCATTTAATTATGAAGTCTCATGCATAAGTATACCAGTATCTGCAGTGGCACAATCCCACAGAGACTGGCAGCACTGTGGGTGTTGCTGAATGAGAATTATTTCGTGGGTCATGGGCTCTGGAGGGGTCAAAGCCACTCACCATCTGGAATTCTTGCATCTGCAAATGATGCTCCACCAGGAATCCCAGAACATCCCCCAGGCGGATGGTGGTGTCAAGATCTGGTTCCCCCAGGAGCAGCTCACACTGCCTAATGGCCTCTCTGGAGTCCTCGGAATAAAGTCTTGGAGGGAAAAGAAATATACTTCAAGAAACACACTTAGAATTGGGACAATGGTTTTTTGTTGATTTTTTCCCCTCTCAGTGAAGCCAATATGCAGTTCCAAAATACTTGGGTAGTCAAAGCATTTTCTTATCAAGTGGCTCTGCTGCAAAATGAAGAGAAACAGCTCTGAAATTAATATTTACTATATTTTTCTCCACTTATGAAAAGTGGAGACACTTCCAAGAAGAGCAAACCGAGTACTTCTCCCTCCTTCATATGGCATTGCAAACTTGCAACTAAACCCAACCCAAACTTGCTGCAAAGCTGAATGGATGTATTGTGGAATAGGTTTCCATTCAGATGCAGCTGCTATAACCGATGCTAATTCCTGAAGGGTTCTGTTGGAAGAAATGCGACAGTTGCTAAGATGCTGTAAGAGATTTTGCTGCTGTTTTCTGTGCATGTCTGTACAGAGCAAGGGTTCAGGGCTGGCTGTGACTTCCTTAATCCTGAAGAGGGAATTCTGATTGGATTATTATGGAGATTGGGTACCAAGCTACTTACTATTTACAGCTACTTGCTTATATAACCATAGAACAAAACAAGCTTATACGGGAAATCTGCTACTCACAACCATTTGTTAGCAATGGTTCGAAGTTATGACAGCGCTGAAAAAAGTGATTTATGACTGGTCTTCAAATGTACGACTGTTGCAGCGTCCCTGCGGTCACAAGATAAAAAAATGGGGCTCTTGGCAATCAGCATGTATTTACAACAGTTGCAGCATCCTGGGATAATTTGATCGCCATTTGTGACTTTCCCAGATGGCTTCCGACAAAAAATGTTCATGGGGGAAGCCGGATTTGTTTACTGACTGCGTGTTTCACCTAACCTCAATGATTCACTTAATGGTGAAAAAGGTCATAAAATCAGACATAACTCACTTAACTACCTCACTTAGCAATGGAAGTTCTGGTCTCAGTTGTGGTCATAAGTTGAGGACTACCTGTACTGCAAAGTATTCCTCAGGGGTCCTCCTCACCTCCGGGCCTGAATAAATCTTTTCACCAGGGCCATCTTATTTTGTAAGAGTGCAAGCTTGTTCTCTTGCTCAACTGGGCTCCGTGTCTTTGCCTTTGACAGACACTTGTATGCCTCAGTCAGGGCTCCCAGGGCTTTCTCGTAGTTCTGATATTCATCCACTTCCACCTGCAAGGAAGGAAGGAAGGGTGCATGGGTTCTTCTGCTCTTGTTATTGTGCAACAGGAGTGTTTGTGAGAGGAACCCCACCCACCTGAGCACAAGCATCATAAAAGCCAGCCAAGAGGTCCAGAGCCCTCCCTTTGGTGTAGAAACTGATGATGTTTTTCATAATCTCTGGATCTTTGCGCCAGTCCAGGGACTGCAGATAATTGGCAGCCATGATATAAATCTCCCTTTGTCTTGAGACTCCAGCAAAGAACACAATCTTCTCCGTATCACCAGATTTCAACAGTGCTCTCATTGCCTACACAACAAAGGGGTAGAGTTGAGGCTCGCTTGTTTTGTTCACCACCAAACACAAGCAAGCAAATTGGATGCAAAGACTGAAGAACTACTCAGTTTTTCAGTTACATTTGTGAGGCATTGCATTTTTCACCCAAAACTTCTCTGGCCCCACGTAAAGCAGTTTGTTTAAAATAAGATTTATTAAAAAGGACACATACCTGTAGTTATAAGTATGATTCTGACATCATTCAAAGTCACCAAACCAACATATTATGATGTCTGAATCTATCCAATAAAGACACTGAGCATGGACCTCTTTACATCATGATCTGAGAAAATAGCTGAATTTGATCTAATTATTGGGATCATAACTACCTATATCTATATCCTGAAATATGACAAGGTCAGCCTTCTGAACTAGAATGTTCTGAGCAATTTGCAAATGTGGCTCTGTGTAGACTGCTATACAACTAAGTTGTGAAAGCCTAGAAGACCTAAGAAACAGTCATCCCAGCATGGCTCAAAGTCACCATTCTTAGGTAGGAACACTGTTTTTCTCAGAGGAATCTGCTTGTCCTTAGGAACAAGTAGATATGTTTTTCTGAAGGTCAACATAATCTGCTTGGATGCATTTCATCAAAGCATCTCTCAAAGAACTTGAGACTCTCCTTCTCCAACACTTACCTTCAGCTTGTTTCCTGCTTGGGTATACTTCTTGGTGGCCATGTGATAATTGCCCTGCCTCATACAGCAGTCAGCAATCTGCTCCAGGAGTTCCCGCCGGGAATCCTCTGAAAGCTCCTTGGAGTCCTTTGAAATGGTCATCTTCTCAGCCATCTCTTCAGTGATAGTCAAGTTCTGCATCAGGCAAAGTTGCAGGGCATTCTGGTACTGTGGTACAGATAGAATGGGGACAAGAGTAAACATCTCCTGTAGGAGGAGAAAATCAAGTAATACAGCCTGGTTGGCCTTCCAGGAGGAGGTCTTATGAAGAGTATGCTCACCAAGTCCAAGTGCAAGCTTATTTGGCATATGCCAGTAGGATGTTTGAAAAGTGGTGATTTCTAGCAAAACCTTGTAGGTTGAAACATGACTGAAAGAGGGACCTAAATTTCAAACCAATGCAAAATTGGTGGTATTGATAAAAGTAGCATAAGAAAAGCACCAGAGGAATGAAAGTAACAGAAAGAAAGCAAGATAATGTTCTTAGTTTACTTTAGGCTTTGAATATCAGATATGTTCCTCTATTTGAGGAAGAATGAATGAAATTGGAAGATAAATGTTCTCTTCCTTTTAATATGTTTGTTATGTGTACGTGTATGTATAAGCAGTTAAGATGCTGGGCTTGTTTAGCCAGAAAGTCAGCACCTTGACAATTCAAGACACAAGGACCACATGTAACAGGGTGAGCTCTCAGTATTTGCTCCAACTCCTCCCCTTCCAGCAGTTCAAGGAGATAAATAGTTTCTACCTAAATTGGTGGGAAGGTAACAGCATCCATGCGCCTTGGCAAATAGTCATGCCAGCCACATCACCATGGAAGCATCTTTAGACAAACGCTGGCTCCCTCGGCTGTGAATGAGGACAGTCATGCCTTATTTCTAGAAATGCAAAGTTACCTTTTTGGCTGCTAACAAGAGCTCAACGGCCTTCTCGTACTGGGAATGTTCTATGAAGAAGTCAGAGCAGCGAGCTAGGAGGGCTGGGTCGGACTTCTCATCCAAATCTTCTGCAATGAGCTGCAAGGCTGCAAACTGCCGGGTGGCAAAAGCCAGTTCCAGAGCCTTGGACAAGTGTCCGGCCTGTAAAGGAAGGAAGAGATTTTGATCCACAGTTCTGGGATTTGAAGTCCACACATCTTCAAGTTGTCAAGGTTGGACACATCTACTTCATGGTGATGTAAGATTTGTCCGTGTTTCAATCTCTAATTCACAGCAAGGTGAACAGATACCTTGTGGTACAGCATCACAGCTCGGTCCATTTGTTCCCCTTTTCCTTCATAGTAGCGGGCAGCTTCGATCATGTCTTCTGGGGAACTAAGAAGAGCCAGATTTATTAACTGGTCATCCAGCTGGTTTTCCTAGTATTAAAAACAACAACCACAAACCTCAGTTTTAGGTCTTTCATGGTTAAAGGTAGCAGAGATTTGCATATGCTTTTTTCAAATGCCTGTTTTTCTTTTTTAATTGGTGGGCCAGATTTTTTGTAATAAATGGACACTCTGAACAACAGAGATACGTATAGAAGCCTTCTGATTATCTCATGGAACCAGTCCTTTTTAACATTTGTAAATTATCTGGGATTATGAGTGAGGAGTAAGATTGGTTGATGAGACCAAAATATTTGTGGGGAATGAAAACAAAAAAATATTAACAAAGCTCCAAAAGGAGTAAGTTTTTGTCCAGAGGCAGTGGAGAACGGTGGGGTATAGCTAGTGCTTCTTTACTGACCACAACTGGGACTGGTAACTCAGCCTGTAAGCAAAGTGGTCACTAAGTAAAATTACAACTGTGCTTATGATTGTACTTCAGCTTTCCTTGGGTTTATAGACCTGTAAAGGTCATAAATGTAAGGATTATCATAAAGTTACTTTTTTATCACTGTGATAACTGCAAACAATTGCTAAAGGAGCAGTCACTAAATGAGGACTGTAATTGGAGGTCAGACTGATAAAAGTCCCATTCTTTTTCTGTATACATCTCGACACTGCACTGAAACCCAAATGGGCAGAACCTAGGATGTAACTTTGTAATTTGAACATAAAGAACAAAATTGTGTGGACACCCCAGCTATTGTGCTTGATCCCAGGGCATCTGCTCTGCCGGGCTACAAGCTCAGAAAGGTCTTCAGCTCCAAGAGGTGGAAACCTCTTACATTTTAATGGAGATTGCAACTTAGTTCTCCCAGCATAACTCAGAAAGTCTGTGGGAGAAGGAAGGGTAAAACCAGGTGTTAAGTTATCTGGAGAGTGCAGGCATTTGGCAGGCAGTTGGAGAAATTCTTGTAATCCTGTAACATCAATAAATCAGTTAGCTAGAACTTCACTGACTAAGCCTGATCCTTCGTGCCTAACAAGAATTTCTTGTTCAACTGCCACCAGCACTCCCCACATAAGGCTAAGATAAGACATTTCTGTATGTGTAGCAACTCAAGGCTATTCCTCCTCTTAACGCCTGGTTCTGCCCTTCCTTCTCCCACAAAGACTTTACAATATTAACCCCAGCAGCTCAGGGATAATTGAAAGTTGTCTGTACCTTACACAAACGAATAGCATTATTAAATGCTTGAGCCCGAGTATAGAAGTGCACAGCCTGCTTGATGTCCTCACGGCTCTCATACTGACGGGCAACATGATAAGAAGCTGCCCAGTTGCCTGTTGCATTTGCTATTTCAGCAGCCTGGACAAAAATGAGAGACAAATCCAAATACTTTTTCCACCTTGATCCACAAATTGGCACCTCAGTAGAAATAGGTGGAGAAAATGAACTTACCTTCTGGATGTTACCCAGGAAACAATGTATACGGGCCATGGAAAAATAATCTTGAGCCAGCTCATAATATTTGAAAGCTGCTTCTAAATCTGCCTGGCCCTCTAGATATTGAGCCCACCATTTCCATAAATCTCTGGATAAGGAAAAACAAGGGGGTAGGGTGAATAGATCTCAGTCAATTTCAACTGTTCACATTGATGATGCCTAAGCTATGTGTTGAGCTATTAATAGGCAGTGGGAGTCAATCTTGTTTTGGGAAGGAAATGGAACAGGGATCCAGAAGCTCTAGAACTACTTGCTGGTGAATAGGAGCAGAAACACCTTCTTAAACTCCATTGGCCAGGGTGTCTCTGATGGGGAGAAAAAGTGGACACTCACTTATCTTTCATCCTGTTGACATAAGACTCCAGGGCTTGCAGATCTTCTGAAAGCATGCGAGGCACTTCAAACTTATGAGTGTCAGACTTCTCATAGCTATGCAGGAAAAAAAGTAGGTCAGAAAGCCCGGCCATGGAAAAAGTAGCGGTTTCGTTTAGCATTCAGGATGAGTATTTATAATGAATGAAGAGTATTTACAATTCAGCCTTCTATAACTTGAGATCACACACGAACAAAACATTCATCATACAAACAAGCACTTCACTGGGTGGCCTTCTTGGCAAACAAAGAACAGTTTCAAGCTGAAAAGCAGGCAAAGAGATTGCTTAGGTTATGTTGATTTAGATGAGATTTTAAATGGACTAGCTATGGCATGTGGCAGCTTACTCTTAGACTCCAGCAAAAACACTTACTAGGTGATGGCAAGGTTGCGCTCAGCTATGGCTTCCAAGTGCTTAGCATAGTTGTAGTATGTTGTGCGCAGGTGGACTCGGTCCTGGGTTTCGGCTGTCTCAATGGCCTGCTGCCACTGGTCTGAAGCTTGATAGAACTTGTTAAGAAGGTCGTACCGTTTGCACTTTTTGTATAACTGCTCAGCATCTTCCTGAAATAGAGATCAGAGTGTGGATGAGGGATGCCACCCTTAATGCCATCATCGTCACTGTCATAATCATCACAGAATTTTTCTTCCATATGTAATGAAATAATTCTCTGAGATCCCATTGTCATGAAAAGTAATCTATTTAAACATCCTCTTTCAAACTGCATTCTGACACTCTAGCCAAGGGTTAATTACAGTAGGAATCTAAGGAACTGACTGAGCATACTTGCCCAAAATA
>JANHZU010004168.1:129938-141442 GCA_032468055.1 Acrochordus granulatus | reverse complement strand
AAAGTAAGAAAAGCGCAAAGCCGTCCGACCTGCAGGTCACTTCAAAAACAAGGGGACGTCCACACGGAAAGCTCTTTCTCTTCCTGATGCTCTAGGAAATGGCTCCGAACTGGCCAACTGAAATAAAGGCCCTGCTATCTCTCAAGCCATTTCCCAGCAGAAAGAAAATGTGGTCACCCTTGAACGGGCCTTGGCCATTTGACACTGCAGGAAAGGCTTTGGATATTGGCTCATAAAGGTGGGTGGGAATAATAATCAAACTAAGATAAAAGCAGTTGAGTGCAGAGGGAAAATACAATCAATCTGAGTGTAAGCTCTGCCAAGGGAAGGATCTTTAATAAGCCTAAATTGTATTGGCAAAAATCTCAAAATAGTTTTTTTTCCCATCAGGGAAGAAACCTGGAAGAAAGCCATAAAACTCTTGTGCTGCTCAGAGAATCATATGGAGCAAAAAAAGGGGGGCTAAAGCCAATGGGGTCCAGGAGAAGAGCTTTTCTGCCGTGGCCCTCACCCTTTTCCAATCTTGCCATTGGAAGTGAGGTCTGCTTCTATCCTCTTGGCCTTTGGAAGGGCCTCAAAACCTGATTCTGTCAATTGACTTGGGGTCCCAATGGGGGCATTTTACACTGGAGGTGGCTGGTGGAACAGAAGAGTCACCGCTGTACACCTCACCTCTATATACTTGGTTCCTAGTTTTAATTCCTATTAATCTTAATGTTTTTATATTTTTGCTTTTATTGTAAGCTGCCCAGAGTCACTTTGGATAATGAGATGAATGGCATATAAATTTAAAAAATAAATAAAATAATCTAAGGAAAGACTTTCTCCCTACCAGCATGCCCAACTGGATGGCTAACATGGCCACCCTGGCTTCCTCCTCTGGTTCTTGCTCAGCCTCCCGTAACGCCTTGGCTCCTCGTGCATGGCCCATGTTCCCAAGGCACACTTTGGCAACATCCAGCCTTTGAGTCTTCACACACATGCGGGCCATGTTCTCCCATACGGCTTCACTGCAGAAAGTAAGAAGAGAATATGGTCCAAGTTAGGCTTTGAAGCCCTTCAAGAAGAAACAGCCCTTTTGCAGGACAGAAGACCTCTTCAGGAAACATAGCTTAGAGCAGGGGTGTAACAATCTTGGCAACTTTAAGATGTGTGGATTTCAACTCCCAGAATTCAGCTCTGGGAGTTGAAGTCCACACATCTTAAAGTTGCCAAGGTTGGACATGCTTGACTTAGAATGATGTATAAAACAAGGCAGACCAAGGCATCCAGCCTTTGGGTCTTCATGCACGTATGGGCTACATTTTCCCAGATAGCTTTACAGCAGAATGCAAAAAGAAGGGATATGGTCCAAGTCAGGTTATGAAGAACACATCCTTTCTGCAGGACACAAGACCGTTTTAGGAACCATAGCTTGGAGTGATGTGCAAATCAAAGCACTAAGTTGGAGACTTAATACTGAACTCAACAGATCTAAATTAGCCAGGCTAATTTTTTACATGGGCTTCAGTTGAATTTGTTCTATTCATGACCAAGTCTGAATCCAACCCCCAAATGCTTTTGGCCTTAAACAGGCTCTTTCTCCTAAAGACTGCTCTTTTCATTGCCCAAGCCCATCAAAGGCTCATTGTTTTCACTCAGATATTACATTCACTGCTTTGGGAGAAAAAATGTAAAGCAATAAGCCTTTCAACCCCTCCCCCATCTCAAACTCAGGGAATTTCCTGAGTTTATCTTTGGAACTCTACCTCACATCTGTCCTTCATCAACTAGAGCTTGCTGTTCTAATGAATCCCAGATGCAGTGGAGGAAAGGCACACATCATCCTCTTTTGTTCTGAATTTAAAGAAGGCCGTGCTGACCCTCTTGAGGTACTAATTTTGCATCTTGAACTGCAAATCAATCCATAAAATGGAAGACTTAGGTATCCAGGGCATAAGGAGAACTTCCCCAGATTAGAACCCACTAAACCTGTGTTTCTCAGCCATGGCAGCTTGAAGATGGGTAGACCTCAACCCCCCAAATTCTGGGAGTTGAAGTTCACCCATCTTCAAGCTGTCAAAGTTGAGAAACATTGCACTAAACTGTTGGGGTTCCTCCACCCAGAATTCCTGGCCAGCAGACTTCTGGAAGGCATCATCTCAACATATCCACTATGCTGGCCAGAAATGTTGGGAATTGCAGTTTTAATACATCTGGAAGACAGTGGGTTGAGGAAGATTATTATAATGTATGGATGCAATTAGGATAGTTCTAGCTTTTAAAAGGATTTTGTCCTCTTGGTGTGCATTTCACCTATTTATTTCTACAGGACTGGATGACACTGAAGCTTACACCAAGCTTAACCCACGTTCGAGTCCCAACTTGACCATGAAGATTCCCAGGTTACTTTGAGGTGGTTCATATCTTTCAACCCAACCTGCTTCTGAAAGGTGCTGTTGTGAGGATAAAGAAAGGAGACTGTGATGTGAGCCATTTTGAGGCTCTTATTATTTACATCATCAATAGGCAATTGGGGTTATAGACTTGGGTACAGATAATCTTTCTGCAGCGAGAGGACTCCATGACCTGAATGATAATTTTCAGGACTCATGTTTCAACATTAAGAAAAATGCTTAACATGCAAAGAAAAGAAAAGTTTTCAGTAAAGCAAAACAGGACAAACAACTTTGTCCCAAACCCACCTGTTTCCCTCGAGGGGAAGGCAGGAACAAGAAAAGGAAAAGATCTATCCTGTCAGATGACTAGCAGGATGGAAGACATACTGAAGACCTCTTTGGTGAACCTCAAGGTTTTCTGAGTTCTAAAAAAATTCCTGGAGGCCCGGGAAGAGGACCAGACAGGCTTCCCTCTCACCCTCTTTTCCCAAAAGACGGCAAAGAGAAGATGTCAGAATCACAAGACTTTATATTTTGGATCTTTGCATGAAAAATAGCTGGAAATTATGCCCAGAGAGCCTAGCAGGACTACTACTTTTACTGATTGTAACTTAGTCCTCTGAGATCTGATCTTGGCAATGACATCCTTAGATGACCCACAGCAAAAAGCCAGATCTTAGTTTCATGCAAAGAAGAGAGAGGGGGCCAGATTAAAATAATACTGCAAACATGTTTTATACTAGACAAAATATAATGGATCTATGAGAGACAGTAAGAACAGTGTATGGCTGAACATTTTATTGGAGATTTCTAATTGCAGAGAATTTTCTGATGAGATGAATGAAATCAGCTCCTTTCTAGTAGATCCTCACCTTTGCCAATTCACTTTAACTGCCTGCTCCTTTTTGTTCTTAATAAAATAAAGGAGTGGGGTAAGCAGATGTGTTTCCTAAGAAAAAACATCAACCTTTAAATGTTAATGGGTTAATGCAATGTGATATACAACCAGTGTAAAATCTATGGAGGATTAAAGTTTTTTTAAAAAAAGTTTAAATAAGCAAAATTCAGATAACATATTATTTCTCAATTTTTACTTTTTAAAATTATATAAGTAGGTACTGTTTAAGTGACTTCATGACAAAAATGGAAAAATGGGTCGCATGTGGATGTTGTTTGTATATGCACACATATGCAATGCTCATTTTTTCTTGGCTGCACTGGAAAACTTGTATTGATTTTTATATTTTACTTTCTATCTTTGTTTCTATTCCTTGTGACCCTGCTCCCTGTTTTGACCATTTTTGAGGCTGCTCTTACAGTTTTATTAATATGCTTTGGATGAGACTGAATTTTGGTTTTAAGTTGTTTTTCAAGAGCTACCGTTGACAACAGGGCATAATTAAAAACAAATCAAAATATCTACAAGCAATGAGTAGTAGAGTGGTGGGAGGTGTCCTCTGCATGACCAATTCTTGCTGGACAAGCAGAATAAGTAAAGTAGCTTCATGAACTGACATAATGCTAAATTTTTCCTGGAAGTATGATCCTATAGAGCCATCTCCTTCCAACTCATCCAACAGACAAATTCCTGCACAATTGTGCAGAAAAAACATAATTCTAGTTATTTTTGCTGTAGTAAACAAAAAAAAAGCAAAATATTCTCCATGCTGTTCTTAGCATTGGATTAAGAGCATGCTTGGAAAGAGAGTCAATTTATTTTTTGCCCCATACCTCCCAGTTTTCCAAGTTAGATTTGATGGGTTGAGACCCGGCCCTTGTATCCAAAATTTAAGGGATTGATAAAAGAGCAGAATCTATTTTCTTTCATAATATCCTTCAGGGTTCTTTTATACAATATTATAATAACAACTTTTCCTAATAGAACATTACGGAATTAACTCTTATTTCTTTCTGGGAAGCAGAGGAGGGGGGGAGGAGGATGACAGTAATGGAATGAGGTGGGAGGATTGGGAGGGGGTGGAGAGAGAAAAAAGAGACGGGACTTCAGAAGTCTGTCTTTGACTTTTCCTTTCAGGAAACACATCCTGTTCACATCGGACCGCCGTGGCAGTGGCTCTGTCGGTTGCAATCGGCTACGCCCTGAGGTTCACCAAAACCAGCCACACAAACAACAGTTTCCTTTTCAATGAGAGATAGGAGGGAAAAACTTCCTTGCAGCAAGGATTCTGCTTTCCTGCTTTGGCAGTTTGCGGGCTCTATTATTGGGGGAAGAGCAGCGGCAGCGGAGAAGATTCCCTGGGAATACAACAGCCTAGCAGGACTCCTTGGGGATGCACACATTTTTCTGTTTGGAATTTGCTTTGGCGCAGAGAATTGAAGTCGACAGCCTTGGTGGAATGTTCTGAGTTGACGTGACAGCAAAACCGTTTCTGAGTTCTTGCCGCCTCTTATGCAGGTCCCAGCATCTTCTCACGGCTGCACTCCAGAAGGCTGAAGGGACGGCAGCCTTCAGAGGCATTTCGGCCTCAGCTGTTCAAGAACACAACATTGCCTACATCCTACATACATTTGCAAATTGGGTTCCAGAAAGAATGCACCTCCTGGTCTTTCAACTCTTCACCAGCTTGGTTCTGTTCAAAGCGGAAGAAGGTGGATAAAGCCACTGAGGAAAAGAAGCAGTCTAGAAGCCTTCTTCCTGCCTTTTTTACATGGGTTTCTCCTCTCTGCCTTGTGGTTCTTTGTGCAACCAGAAACTTCCAAGCAGCTGAATCTGAGAATGAATGGCGATGTTCTCTAACCATTCCTAACACTCTCCTGCACCTGCCTTCCAGCTACAGTCCTAATTCAATGTACTGCAGGTGACTGGGACACTTGGATTTTCTACCGAGAGCGGCTGCCAGCACTGGATGACCATCAGATATGACAGTCCAGAAACTGGTTGCTACAGCCGTGTTGGTAGCTCTGGTGTCACTTATTCTCAACAATGTGGCTGCCTTTACTCCCAACTGGGTGTACCAGACCTTGGAGGATGGGCGTAAACGCAGTGTGGGGCTGTGGAAGATGTGCTGGCTGGCAGAGAAAGGAAAAGGAGGTGTGGGCACAGGTGCCAAGCATGGGCAAGGGGTGGAACATGAATGTGAATCCTTGGGCTGGGGCTCAGAGCCAGCTGGTTTCCAGGAATCACGAAATACTGTCAAACGTAAGTCTTGTTTCTCATTGTCCCTACTGACTGCATATTAAAAACTGTCATGCAGAAAACATTGCTGAGGTAGCAGCACCAGAAAAATTAGAAGGCTAACTGTGAAATATTTGCCACACTGGGGCTTGATCTGAAAAGGGATGAATCCTAGAGGACTTGCTGTTTTTTGAAAATAAGTTTCAAATCAGCAAGAAAGAGTTTGGGGGGGGGAATGAAAAGAGATTGGGTCCATAAAAACACAACTGGGCTGCCACAGCTGGGGAAAGACACAGAAGATATAGAAGGCAGGATAAAAGTCATATTCAAGGCTAGACAAAACAAAGAGGCTTGCAAGCACGTCCAGCATCTATTTTGATTTAAAGCCATCTTAAATCTACTGGACAGAGGATTGACTAGATCAATGTTTCTCAACCTTGTCAACTTTAAGATGGATGGACTTCAGTCTGTAAAATTCAGTTGGAGTTCAGTTCCCAAAAAGCTCCCTAATTTTGGGAGCTGAAGTCCACCCATTTTAAAGTTGACAAGGTTAAGAAGCACTGGACTAGATGATCCCCAACCTTATTTTAACGATGTTAGCTATTTGATTTTAGGGTCACAATCCAAATATGGCACTGCTAAGATGCGTAGCATGAAGACAAGGTAGAATCTCTGGTGAAATCTTCCAAGCTCACACCCCAGCCCCAAACTGTTGGTAAGAGGCAAATATGACTGAAGACAAAAAGCTTCCTGATGGGAGACAGAATGTCTCCCTCCCATAAAAAATATGGTGAGACGTAATTTACAGAAACACATACTGCCTTGGTTGTTGCCCAGGTCAACAAGGACTATGCTAGATGTTGGAGTTCCTGGACATCTGGTGAAAAATGAGCTACAGGACTCCACTGGAGGAGGAAATGGGATATGATAAAAAGGTATACTTTTTGAAGAAAAAGTGAATGAGAAGAAAGGGTTACAAAATTCTTCTTTCCTTACCCCTTTCTTTTGTAAATCTGCTGCAGGCTACAGCCTTCTCAATTGTACCTTAGAAAAGAAAACTAGAGAAAAACTACACTCAACTCTGCGACATAGGAAGTTTGACCTTCTGTTGTGCTATTTCCAGTTCACTAGGTGGCAATACTTGGCAAGGTGTGGGAAGAGGTGAAAAAATGTCCAGGGAAGTCAATTCAAAGAGGAATATAGGAAGCTTCTTTCCAGCTGATCAGCTTCTTTGGCCCACTTCATCCCATAATGTCTGCTCTTCATTGGCCATGCTTCCCAAGACTTTAGGACATCCTTGTCATCTATTACCTCAGAACTTCCAATACATGAAATTAATCCTGGGAATTCTTGCACCCAAAGCCGATGCTCTTTTCATTCCATTCCAGCTGTTTCTCAAATAGTTCTTTCCAACTTTATGAAGTACATCCTCCCAGACTTTCTCCCAAAATAACATTTCAGAGATGGAAGTCTTTGCTATGTAGGTTTTTTTTTAATATAGTGCAGATTATGTGCTTGACTATAGAGCTCTCTAATCTGAATACAATTTCATACTGGTAGCCATCAGGGTCCAGTATTCATCCCAGAATATAAAATAAAAATGTGAGGAAAATGAGTTATATAATATTGTTTGATATTTTTAGTGAATTACTCGCATCTCCCAAAGTATTAGTGAGAAAATGAGGCTGGCATTGTATCTAGACATTGCCCCTAAATATTCACAAATTCAGCAAATACAAAAAAAAGTATATCCACGGAATTGTGTTTACATTTGCAACTGTATATGTGCACAGCTTGCCTATCAATATAGTTCACCTACTATCCCAAGAAAAGCAGGATCCTGTGATCAGAAGTAGCACTACCAATCTTCATGCATTCCTTTTTTTTTGTAAAATGGAAAGTTCCCAGCCACAATCACTGGAAATCTGGTCCTCAGACCTATCTTTTCTTTTAATTAGGCATTTCCTAAATACATCAGCCATGAGATACTAATATTTAGCAAATACTTATTAAGATCCTTATTAACATGCAAAAGAATGTGCCAAAAATTAACTGCAGGGAATCTTTAAAATTACAGCCCTTCAATCTCACTTGGATTCCATTTTAATGCTGCTAATCTTGATCTGATACAACAGTTTCTTCACTGACCCAGCCTGAAAGAATGAAGATAGGAAGGCAAATGTTATGGAAACTTACTGGTTACAAAACATCAAGAGACTTGCTTTAGAATAGGCACGATGAAGCTGAAGGAATCTAGATGCCTTGGAATGCAACTTCCAGCATTATTCATGAGTAGTTAAGAATTGGGGCTCCTAAAACCTGTACGGTGAGCAATACCTAGAAAACCATAAATGTTCACCCCATCTTCCTAAGATTACTTTTCCTTCCCCTCATATTTTCTTCTCTGAAGAAAGATAACCCCAACATCTTGGGATCAAGCAATTCCCACAAGAATTCTGCATGCTTATTTTTCAAACCAGATTTGCTTTTCAGGGCCCTGTGGGAATATAATGAGAAAATGCCATTGGTACAGCAACCCACTGACCTCAAACAAATATGTATGAAATTGCCTTGTTTTAATCGTGGATTTTTTTACATTTTCTCCCTCTGACAGTTTTCAATAGTTTTACATTACTTCTTACTACAAAACATTATAAAAGAAATGAGTAGCTACAGATTAGCTTTTAGACTAAAGCTTTAGTTGTCCACAAGTGACAAAACTGGCCAACACTGTTCTTGGAATAACTTATGTAGGTGAAAAGTATATGGGGATGTGTAAATGTGCGACAAGTGTAATACTGTATATTACATGCAGTTATCCAAAATGTACCCTAAGACCTAGATTAATGTGGCTAGATGTGATATCTTTAGGAACAAGGAAAAACAATGCACTAATCTCAATTATGCAAAAATATTTCTGGCTATAATTGCAATCTGGATACCATGAGGTAAGCAACTCAAAGACTAAAGTCCAGATACACTTCCCATAGCACCCTGATATCCCAACACCAATATTCAGTGGTTATATTTGGGTAGGGATTTTCTTCCTTCCAGCCCCTAGGGAAAAGGATGGGGAAGGGAGCATGATGCCAACTGGGGATTGGAAGTTTGGTCCTTCCAGTGTCATCACAAACACCAATGGGTAGCCTCCAACAGTTCAGGAAGCTGAGCTGCAGGCCTTGACAGTTTTTCCTGCCTGGGTGCCATATTGAATCCAATCATACATCCAAATTGTAAAGGGAGTGGAGTACAAACTTACAGAGTACAAAATCATGTCTGCGTTTTGAATGAGCAGCTTTAATCTGTCTACTCTCATTAGGTTTATTTATATCTGCTCATTTAGACAGTGAACAGATAGAGAGAGCAAATCATCAGTATTTTTGTAGTTTTTGGTGTAGTTCTCATGGCTGGAAAAACGCTTTTCTCCTGATTTAGGCCCCATTAGATAGATTGGCACCCAGCCATACTCTCAACTCAAGAATTCTATCCAAGAATTACCACTATTGTTTGAGAAGCCTCTGTGCCTTTATTGAATGGTCTTTATAAATAGAAGGATTAGCTACAACCCAGAGAAATAACCAGAGAAAACTGTTCCCTATCTTAGCAATTAAAGAGAATATGAAGATTAGGAGGAAGAATAGTTGGATTAGACATTATCATCAAGTACTGTATAAGATGAAAAGATTGTGAGTTTTTACTTAAAAGTTTGTCTTACAATGGATATGCCCTACATGAATATTTGGATATGCCCCACATTGAAACAGTGGATATGCCCCTACATTGAAACACTGCTCACATTGCAAACAAATTTATTTATTTATTAAATTTATATGCTGCCAAACTCAAAAAGACTCTCGATGGCTCACAATAAAAACATATAATACATTAAATACAAATAATTAAAACACTAAAAATTAAATAAAAAGTAGCCAGACAGAGACGGTATGAACATATAAACGGTGGGAGGAGGACAATGCTAAACTACTAGACACCTCCAAGATATTGTATCCCCATTGAAGCCCCAAGCCCGTTGGCAGAGGCAGGTCTTTAAGGCCCTTCTGTAAGGCTGTAAGGATGGGCACAGACCTCACCTTTGCATGAGCCATACTAGAGAAGAGGTCTTCTGAGACTATCAGCTTCCAATTCTTTTCAAATATCAAATCTTATATTTCTCAAAGATACCAGCACTGCAGGAGGAGAGCCGTGTTATTGATGATGATAAAAATCAGGAGGAATCTGGGAGCACTTTTTCCAGCTAACCAATTTTAGTCAAAGGCATCAGCTTTCATAAGATGCAGCTCCCTTTGTCAGATGGGCAGAATGGCTAGACTGATGGAAAAAAGAAACACTTGGAAAAAAAGAATCTTCTGAAGCCTCCAGGGACAGTTAATATGCTAGAGGAACTTGAGTGTCATATTTGGACCAGAAAAAATGAAAATTTATATCCCAAGGAGGGCCACTGCATGACTGCATCTCTCAATTTAATCTACATTACAAAATTCCTATAAGAATAAAATGGGGAAGATGATTTCAGTTAGCCTGCCCTCCTATCTGCTTTAAGAAGAACTCTTTCCTGGAGATAAATGGAATAAGGAATTCTTTTCTCCAGAGCTCTCCTAAAGGTTATGAATAAGCAGTTGCTGTCCAAAATATATGTATCTTCTGTAAATGAAAATTTATATCCCAAGGAGGGCCACTGCATGATTGCATCTCTCAGTTTAAAATACATTACAAAATTCCTATAAGAATAAAATGGGGAAGGTGATGTCATTAGTCTGCCCCCCATCCTAACGACTCAGGAAAGAAGCTGTCAATGGAAAGCTTATTTCCTAAAGACGGGTGAGGAGTCACCCAGCCCTGCCTTAGTATAGCTCTTTGGGTCAAGCGCTCAAGAAGAGGGGAGTGGTCCAGACTGAAGAGTGACTACGTGATCTGCTGGGAGTGCTAAATATAAACACCTGTCTAGTTGAATTATATGATTTACAAAAATACATTTTCCAGATGAAATGGGGGGAGCCAGGCCAAAGGCACAGCTCTGTGTGGGAATGAGAAAGAGGAAAATGTTTACAGAGGCAGCAGACCAGATTATGCTGGGATTTATTAACCACGTCTCAGAGGTTTTTGTCTTGGAAAACATCCAGGCAAAAAAAAATGAGATATCCAGAATAGAGTTCTGCAAAGATATGTCAAAGACTTTGAGATCCAAATCTTTTTAGATCACAAAGGAGGAAATCAACTTCCAAAACCCAAAAGTGTTATTCTTGAAAGAGCCTAACTTTTAAGGAGCCCAAATATAAGTGGGTCATCTTGTGCTCTTTATGAAACCTACTTTACATGGCTTGATTTAATCCATGATATGGCTTGTTCATCTTTGATGAACAAGAGTGTTGTGTGAAGTCACCCATTTTGTTTTTTAAACTTTGGCTTCTGGTTTAACTATTCATTGAAACCAGTTGGTTGTGATTTATTCAGTAAGCCATGGCTAAGCAAGCCACAATTTAGGATCATGCATGACTCCAACCAAAATACCAACCTAATATTGCTTACTACATCATGACCTATTTGAGACATTTAAAACTATAACTTCCTTGCGTCATTTGGACTAAAAAGATGTGGGGAAGTGTTCAAAAGGAGAATGTAAAGGAAAGATGTCACATTTGTTGCTTATTAAACATATATCCAGCCTTTTATTCAGGAGCGCAAAGCAATGAACATAGCAGCCCTTCCTCTTATTTTTCCCAACAACAACAACTCGGGAAGTAAAGTGGGCTGAAAAAGAGTGATTTTCTATGGTCTCGGGAGGACTAAAAATAGGTCTCACCATTCCTGGTCCAAAGCCTTAATCAATATACCACACTGGCTCTCCAGTATCTTAACAGCATATTGATCGTTCTTCCCAATATTCAAAATGAGTATCATCTGCACAAGCCTTTGGAGACAGTGGATTTGATACAGTAATTTAATTTAATCAATTGATATCACATTGAAAT
>JANHZU010004168.1:79530-91233 GCA_032468055.1 Acrochordus granulatus | reverse complement strand
ACGGAGATTATCCATCATTTTGCTACTGAAGCTGGTGATATTGAACAAGTTTGGGGAAACTTGCACCACTGCCATTTGTTGGTGGAAGTGTGAAACCATGGCCTGTTCTCGAAGGATGGTTACAGAGTTGGTTAAGTTTACGGCCAACAGATTCTTCTTACAGCTCCACTTGAAATATTAGAAAGAAAAATACATTAGGATCAACCAACCAGCTTTAGTGAGAAAATGCATTTTTACAAAGGCATGGACTCTAAAAAAAATAAAAAGACAAACATCCACAACTTCTAAGAGTTCCCAATGTACCAATTTTCCTGTCTCTGTTTGAGTTACTGACTTGGATCCTGAACTGGCTTGCTAAATGTACTGTGCCTCGTAGGGAGGATAAAGTTTGGGGAATTAAGCGATTATCTTTTTTTAATGATGTACAGTTAATTCTTGACTTATAACCATTCATTTATCAACCATTCAAAGTTACAACAGCATTGAAAAAAATTACTTATGACCAGTCCTTGCACTTACCTGTTGCAGTATCCCCATGGTCATGTAATCAAAATTTGGGTATTTGACAACTGGCATGCATTTATGACAGCTGCAGTGTCCCAGGGTCATGTGATTACCATTTATGACCATCCCCGCTGGCATCTGGCATGCAAAGTCAATGGGGGGAGCCAGATTTGTTTAACAACCACATTATTCACAGAAATTCTGGTTCCAGTTGTGGTCATATGTCAAAGACTACTTGTAGTGGGAACAGGTGGCTCTTTTTCTGACTAATTTATCTAACTGGTTTTGATGAAAAGTAACTGATTAGGTCATGAATTCTTGTCAGATACAAAATCTGTCAAGCATTTGTTAAATAATTTATAAAGATAAGTGGAAAGAACTGGAAAATCAAATGTTTGCTTTTATAAAAAATTCAGGAAGCATCAGAAATGTAAAATCAAGATATCAAACAGTTTGAAACAAAAACCTGCAGGACATCTAGCAACTATAGATGGCAGGACCAAAAATCTGCCAAGAAACAGTATACCGAAGCCAGAAGAATCATATGCATTCTGTTTTGGTTATTTATGTAAGAAGATTGCACAGCCTACATAATTTGTTATGATTTATCTATCATAATAGATCAAGAGAACAAGGAAGAACAACCATTGTTATGCCTGTTAGTTTAAGTATATGCTGAATTTAAAAAGCCAGTGTGACTGTACTTTCATCTGCCAAAGATTAATGCTACATCCAAATAAACATTATTTCAAACAGAGTTTCTAAGAAGGCATTATTTATTTTCTCACATTTTCAATGAATCTCTGATTTCCTTTAATTCTTATACATGACTACAAGAGCTTGTTCTTTAATGTATTTATTGAATCAAATTAATATCTCACTACAATCATAAATAGACTCTTGGTAGCTCACAATAACAAGAACATAATACTAAAAATTAAAAAAATACAATTTTGAACCTCAGTAATATACTGGCATCATATCCCCAAAGGCCCTCTAGAAAAGTTCTGTTTTTTCTGGAAGGCAAATAATGTTGGGTAGAAATGAATCTCCAACAGGAGGCCATTCCAGAGGATGGGCAAGAAAGAGAAAGAGAGAGACAGACAGACAGAAAACCACAACACATCTGAGCTTCCAATCACTCAAAAAAGGGGGCAACCAACTGGTCAGGCCAACTCTAATAGGGAGATACCAAGATGTGAAGGACTTTATGGGTTAACAAGCATTTAAGTTGCACCCAGAAACTACAACAATAGGAAGCCAATGCAAGAAAGATGTAAAGAAAGAATGGAAAATGATTTAGTAGCATTCTAAGATTAGCTTACTTCTAATTTCAGAGGCAGAAGATAAGCAAAAATCTGGGATTTGTGGAAAACAGTTCCCATTACATAAAAACATACAGTAGCATGCTTGCTCTGAAAACCAGTCTTATAAATGCGTGTTTCTCTACTTTGGCAACTTTTAAGATGGGTGGACTTTAATTCCTGGAATTCCCCAGCCAACTTTAAGATGTGTAGATTCCAACTCATCTTAAAGCCGCCAAGGTTGAGAAACACTCTGTACAAGTACACTCAGCAGTATCTCCCAAGGCTTTTTCATCTCTAATGTGCAAACGTGTCCCAAAAGCTGTCCCTTTTTTTGGCATAGTGCTGCATCCAAGTAAGCCAAAGAGAAGGAAAAACTTTACCTCAATTTGAATGATATTTCCTTCAAGTTCTGTAGGTGTCTGAAGTTTCCATCTGTCCTTGCCTTCCATTGACCAGGAAGTTTGGCTGGAGAGTGGCACTTTTCTCCACATAGCTATTCGCCCTTTATTGGTGCCAGCAGCTAGAAGACCTGCCAAATTTATCATATTAGATCAGGTTGAGACTGTCATCACCAGTCTTCTCACTCTCTTTCTGCCCAAACCCAGCATTCCATCAAACGTAAGGATGAATAAAAGAAAGAGGTAAGGCATATAGGAGAATTTTCTTAAGCAACAAGGAAAACTTCATGTTTGATTCCCAATAACTGCAATAGTTTCTTATAAATCATGAGAATAATTATTCCATTTACATCAAAGCAAGACAGAGTACCAATTTAAAGCAAGCAGTATCTCATTTCAATTTTGTCCTCTAAGCCCATGAGTGAAAGGGAGAGAAATAACCTACGCATTAAAAAATATACATGGAACAGTCTTCTAATTCATATGTACTTGTTAAAATTTATTCCTTTAAACATTATTCTTCAGCAGCATATCTCTCTACATATAAATGCTGTCTTTGCCATATATAGTTCAATTTATCCTTGAAAAATGTTAGGGGACCCCCCTCCATGGAATAGATCACCTCTGAAACCTCTGATTTTAAAAGATGGGTAATCAAGATGCTAAAGGGCAAAGCAATCTGATTATTTGTACCTTTGGCATTGCAATAGGATACACAATGGACACATTCACCGTTATCGAACCCTAGCTGTTCATCCAGAGAAAGGACATAATTCTCACCCCGTTCCAAATCCCAGAACCTGCAGAGAAAGTACAAGACAGATAATAAGGAGTATGGCTGTCAAAAGGGGTATGAAAGTCATTATTGCAAAGCCTAATCTTGCCTATATTTTTCTCTCTTGCCTTGGCAGTTTGCCATCAGTTTGCACCAGTCCCTAAGACAATGAGAATCTCTTCAACTCACTTAAAAAGTAAAGGTAAAGGTTTCCCTTGCCAGTTGAATCTGATTCTAGGGGATAGTGCTCATCTCTGATTCACAACCAAAGAGCCAGTGTTGTCTAAAGATGCTTCCGCGGGCATGTGGCCAGCATGATTATACACTAAGGTGCATGGAACATCGTTACCTTCCCAACAGTTTAGGTGGTACTTCTTCATTACTTGCATTTTGCATACTTTTGAACTGCTAGGTTGGCAGGAGCTGGGGCAAATAATGGAAGCTCACCCCATTATGTGGGGCCTGGGTCTCAACCTCCTGGCTCACAAGTTTAGCATCTTAACCACTAGGCCACCACACACCCCTCTCACTTAAGGCTACTCTAAAAAATAAGCATATTAATGGCTAAACAATACCCATCCAGAAGCACTAAGCTGGCCTACTGCTTGAGAGGTGAAACAGGATGGAGGTGATTACAGTCCTTTAATTTAGACAAATATTTCTTGAATAAAGTTCTTCATGTTTATTCTCTCAACAGAAAGATCCATCCTTCTCAATGGATCTGTGACTTTGACAAAGAATCTTTGACTCTGAAATCAATAGGATAGTAATTTCCCCAAAGCCAGATCCTGCAAGTTTGTACAATAGAAGAGATTTAAGCAATGAATTCCCAAGTTATGCTTTTCTATAGAGCTATTTATATTCTATTTCTGAAAGGAGCAAATGGTTTATGATCAAGCTACAGGAATCAAGCAAGTAGGACCTGGGTACTTTTTCCTTTCCTGTTTTTCCATCAAAGTTGTAGTAAGATTTATCTGAAAAATAATACAACTATACATTATGGGCAATCTATATGAAGCCATAGCCTTATGCCTTCTCCCCACTTCCATATAGCTGAAAGGATGTATAAATTTAATTCAATTCATATATTTAATTCAGTTTTGTGAGCAGATTTCTGTGAGGCAGATTTTGTGAGCAGATTTCTGTGAGGCAGAAGTCATTGTTTAAAAAAATTAATGGTTAACTACTAAGCAAGCCAGTTTAGCCATATTTTACTTGGTTGTTTAAGAAGGCAGCAGTACATGAGATCTCAGGGCTTCTTACAGGCACCTCTTTGCTCTTAAAACTTGTGATACATCATCTCAAAAGACCAAATTATTTTCTTACCTAAGAATGGGTTCACCTGTTGCAGTGATAAGGAGGCTACGATCAATCAAAATGATATCAATAGGATGACCCATCTTTCCACTCAACTTCACCTGGCAACAAAAATTAACCCATGACTACACAAAAAGCTAAGAGACAGCTATAGGTTGAAGCTCAAAAAAGTAACATTTATTATAGCAAATAATGGCCTTATTTCCCAAATGATTAATATCTTTTCAGGCACAAATGTGGTTTTGCTTAAAGTTCATTAAGTTTATGAGAATGATCAAGAGCCTGATGGGACCACCAAGACTAAGGGATCTATTACAGCCAAAGATCTAAGATTAATCATGGCCTTGCTATTAAACTCCCACAGGACTCAGAACACCACAAAAAGCTTCCAGGTTAAGTAGGAGAATCCACTTTTGCTTCAGTGTGAAGCATAGCTTTAAACTGTCAAGAGGGATGTACAAAAATAGAAACAAAATAGAGCAAACAAGATTATGCCTGTTGCTCTCATCTAGGCTGCAATCCTTGTTGAAGGGGATATTTAAAAAGTATACAAAGCTGTCATGTTCTATATTTATCCATCAATCTCAAGACGTATGTTTTCTTTGGTCCTGCTATCTTTTTACTGAAGATTGAACCCTGGAACATTTAGCAGGCAATGTTTTTGAGTTTCATCCTCTTTCAGAGATCAGTTAAAGTAAATTATGTCACTGGAATAAAAGTGCTTCACATTTCGTAGCACATAAGTTTTAAAAGGTGATTCAATCTATTTGTTCATAAATCATCTTGATTCTTCAATTTCAGGTATCTATAATAAGTATACCTCTAGGGTCCTTGGTGCAGTTGTTGACTTGCTAGAAAACACAGGAACTAACTTCTTCACATGTAATGTATCATAGTCTGTTTCTTTACCTTTAGAAGTTCCTCTGCTTCTCCTTCTGGAGAAATTTTGTGAAGGGATAAAAGGAGAGTCTCTGTTATTACTACTAATACATCTTTTTCCATGAACAACATTTTTTGGACTGAACTCTCTATAATCAGTGCTTGTCTTGTCTTTCCTCTTTCACTCACATAATGTACAGTTCCTGCAATGGAAACAATTGTGAAATTAACTCAGCCATTTAATGAATCTTAGGCCATCCCAAATTCGAGATTTGATGGTAAAATAACCTCAGTGTGAGGGGAATCAATGTACTCATTTTTCAGAATGTTGGAAAGAAACTTATTGGAAGCAGTAACATATTGAAGGGAACTTGTAAATGGATTATAATACCAATATGGATGCTCTCAAACTATAATGTATAGGCTTTCTAGTTTTTGTTATAATGCCCTACAACAATAAATTACTATTGTTAGAATCCCTGTAGGATTTCTTTCTGATCTGAACTTGAAAGGGCTGACATAGACAAATACTATGTGTTCCACAAGGATTATTGTAAAACTATACTAAAAATGTTCAAATCTATTACAGTATAAAAAATTAATACAAGTATTACAAGTTTGATGGATGAGAAAACTACAGTGGAAAAACAGATTAATCATTAGGATACAACAGAGTGAAGAAGAGAACATACTAGCATCTGTACATCAATGCCTTTTTTATTCTGTTAATATAACATCTTTTTAAATTGCAATTTCTGTAACTCTATCCTATAAGCTGCATGGTTGAACTAGTCAAATAATAGTTCAAGAAAGTTAATCTTTTTCTTTGGTATACTCAGTTGAGGCTGAAATTAGATTAGAATTTGAGTCAGATAATTTGGAAACAAAATTGTTGCTGGTAGAGCACACAGGCTCATTCCATTGTCTAAAAAATGATACAAAAACTGGTGTGTTAAGCTTTAAGAGTCCAGGAAACCTCAAGTTCCTGCAAATGACAAGAAAGCTAGTATTGATAAAGAGGTCAGGACTTGCCATGTTTAGTTTCAAAATTCCAAGTGACTAGGAGACAATCTTCATGTTCCATCTTAAAACAGGTCCTTTAGCTCTATTCATTTCACTCAGGCACACAAGACTCCAAAGTGCTGGGTTTGCTTATGCAATACCACCCACCATCTCAAAATCTTCTGTAATACCTACAAACAAGCCTGTTTGGGATTCTTAACTGCCTTATAGCCAAAGCATTTCCTGTAAATGTGCACAATAAAAACTGTGTTAACAGGAAAGGACAAAAATTAAAAATAAAAGGAAGCCAAGAATGCATAGGCTAAAAGGAATTCACAAAGGTCCTAGTAGCATTATTCAGTCTTAGTATTAATAGCTGAAAAATAAGAGAGCTACACGTAGCAAATTCAAAGAGCTCTCTCTCTCTGCATGTCCCAAGATTCAAGGAGAAGAGCTCTCATAATCCCTTGTTTAGATCTCAAAAGCTATGAGGAACTTGCCAAATTTAAAATCATGCATCTATTGTTTACCAACAGATGGAGCTGTGAGCTTCCAAATTAGCCACCATTAGAATTTCACAGGAGTAAAGACTCATCTCACCCAATGCATTCTTGTTTTTAAAGATGTGTGCTTGTGAGCCTCGAAAGCAGAACATTACTGTCTTCTTCCAAACAGAACTACCACACTGCTTTGTTCTTACCATCAATTATGCTAACAAAGAAGGATAAGCCTTCCTGGGGTCCCATTTTAAGAGGTATTCCCATTCCAGATTTTCTCCAGTTAAACATATCCAGGGCTTTCTCATCACCACTCACTGCAGCTTTAGCGAGCTGGACCAAATCTCTGCAGGTTAGAA
Organism: Acrochordus granulatus; assembly: GCA_032468055.1. NCBI lineage: Eukaryota > Metazoa > Chordata > Lepidosauria > Squamata > Acrochordidae > Acrochordus > Acrochordus granulatus. Next base: position 84,195 of record JANHZU010004168.1, on the reverse strand, counting down.
CAAGACATTAGAATTTTGGCACCCTTTGGACCTACAACGGGAGAGATTTCTATTACAGGCAGTCCTACCCTTCGTTTAGTTACTTTTTGAAGATACGATGGCATTGAAAAAGTGACTTTCAACTGGTCCTCACACCTACAACTGCTGCAGCATCCCCACAGTCACATGATGAAAATTCACGTGCTAGGCAACTGGCATGTATTATGATGGTTACCGTGTCCCAGAGTAATGCACCATTGGTGACCTTGCAGCTGGCTTCTGACAAGCAAAGTCAATGGGGGAAGCCAGTTTCATTTTATGACTACATGATTCACTTAGCAATTGCAGTGACTCACTTAACAACCATGGAAAAGAAGGTCATAAAACTGGGCATGATGCACTTAAGAACCACCTTGCTTAGCAGTCCCAATTGTGAAATTCTGGTCCCAATTGTGGCTGTAAGTCAATGACTTTCTATAAAAGAAAGAACAATCTCTAAAGATCAAGAGCTGTCTTACCCCAGCCCAAAGCAGCCTTCAAATGATGACAAATATGTTTTCAAGTACTGTATTAAAGTTATTTTGCGATGGGCACTTGAGGCATTATACAAAAGGAAACAGTAGGCATCCATTTGATTTTAAACATATGCTGTGCTAAAAATAACATCATATTTTTTAGGTACTTTAGGAAGGCAGGGAGGAAAAGAATGAAAAAAAGCTTTCAACCTAAAGATGATGTCATAAAAAGAGGTAATGCTAAGGAACGACTAATAGAAAACATAAAACAAAGGGAAGAAAGTGGCATTTGATTTATCACAGATACTAATGCCTAAACATCAAAGAGGTTTCAAGCTTTTATTCCAGTGGAACGTAATATCAAAGGAGAGGAATTCTGGTCAAAGTATCATACTTACTCCCCAGGAGGAGGTGGGCGAAAAATGCAGAAATTAAGATGTTTCCCATACTCATGTTTTAACAAAGGGGGACCTTGGACTCTACCTCGGTGATCCATCCGCCACAAAACAAGAACACCAAACTTCAAAAGAGAGATTAATCTATTAATATTTTCTTACTGACCATTTGTTCCACAATTTGTAATCTTTGTTTGCCTTAGATGAGCTCAATAATTGGCCATACCTAAGCCTAAAAAAAGGTAAAGATTTCCTTCTGCCAGTCATGTCTGACTTTGTAGGGTGGTGCTCATCTCTGATTCACAGCTGAGGGAACCAGCACTTCTCCAAAGACACTTCCATGGACAAGTGGCTGGCATGACTATATGCTGAGGCTCATGGATGTTGTTACCATCCCACCAATGTAGGTGGTACCTATTTATCTACTTGCATTTTGCATGCTTTTGAACTGCTAGGTTGGCAGGAGCTGGGGCAAGTAATGGGAGGTCACCCTGTTACCCAGTGGCACTTGGATCTTGAACTGCCAACAAGCCCAGAATCTTAACCACTAGACCACCACACCCTCTCATATCTTTACTGAGAACCAAGTTCTCAATAATTGGCTATACGTAAGCTTACTAACCAAAATATGTTAAATGCCTTTTAGACTCATGGTCTTTTTAGAGAACAACAGCTCATGATTTTCTCTTGTCCAATATGCCAAAGGAATCTGGTGTATGCCATAACTTGCCCTGAAGTAAACATGAATCAGTGTTTGGTATTCTAGGAAAAGTATGAAAAGGATTGCATTTGCAGTATGTCAAATCCTGCTCAATGCATTGCTGCCTTTGGCATCAGCATGTGCACCATGATCTTCCTATCTGGCAGGTTCATGGCCAGACTGTAAACAGTCTTTAACTATTTAACTATTCCATATCAATAAAAACCTTGTGCTTAATAATTACATTTCATCTAAGCATCTTCATTTTTTAGAAGCAGTCAGACAAAATTGATTTATTCACCTGAATAGCATTTTCTATTGACTATCCCTACCTAGGGTCAATTCAGCTTTTTAGAATATAGATTGTGAGATTGTTCAAGTTCCTTCCAGTTCACCAGCAGAAAGGTATTTGGCTGATAAATACCATAGGACAAGAGACTTGGCATTGTTCCTCCAATCTCTAAGAAAGCCTGGAGCTTCAACTACATCTCCTGAAGGACAAGATCCTAACACATGTCCATAAGGAGATCGGTGGCATATAAATATGATAAAATAAATAAATAAATAAACAAGCAAGCAAGCCAATTCTTAATGTAGGGCTATGATGTGCTGGGTTACCTGGAATCAATTCCCAGTTGACCTAATTGTCAAGTAACTGAATAAGAGTACAACTGCAGAAAAGAAAGCAGGGCAAAGCTACATTTTTTTAAAAAATATAGGTCATAGGGTAAAAGCAATTCCACAATCTACTTTTGCCTGGGCAATGTTCACCATTAAAACATCTATAAATTCACATCTATTTGAAAATTCAAAATGCATGCAGAAATGAAGAGCAATTAACAATTTCTGCACTACAAGAAAAAAAGGTTAACAAGTAAAACAGCACTAGAGAATGGATGTTTCTAAGTTTTTTAAATTTGGAAGATCCCAGTAATGGATCATTCAAGTCACATGGTTTAACTTTCAGTTTGCAACCATTTTGTTTTGTCCTTTGAATGTTGGCAAAAGAGAATAAAAAGCTTTCGAAAAATATACTTGTTTTCTCCCACTTTACAAGTAAATGGGAAATTCTCACCTCCAAGGGTAATTTCCACAGTCTGTGTTAAACAGAGAATGTATAGAACAGCCATTAAAGTGCTATTCAAAAACCATTTTGATTTTGCTACTTACTTTATCTCCAGAAACAAGACGTGTACCATTAGTACTCCAGTTTAGGACTGAAATATCAGCATTATGATTGGAAGGCACAGCATGGTGCTCCTTATCTTGTTTATTTACTACTATAACATCTCCCATCTCACAACCCACTGCCACAATCAGTTTGGAAGGATGCCAACTGAGACATGTGATAGGAAAGTTTCTTTCCAAGTGTGCATCACACATATACTCTCCCTGGGGGAAAAAAAAGGAAAGAGAGAACAGCATCATTGTATTTTTTTATTTAAACAATGTTTCTCAACAATTAGCAACTCTATATAAGAGGTATAGACTTCAGCTCCCAAATTCCCCAGCCAAGAACAGCTGGTCTAAGCCTTCAATAAATCTCTGTCTCCCCAAATAAGTCTAAGTTTATGTACAATGCAGAGGACATTTCTTTTTTTATCTTCTGGTGAACTGTGGAGCTGGAGAAAAACTTTAAGAATATATACAGTGCCAGGAAAACAAAGAAATGTACAAAAGAACCAGTTCATGTTCCTCCTCCAGGTTTGAAAGTTGTTATTCTTGGCCCTATCTCCATAAGTCCAACCTGTAGCAAAATTAATGTGTTTTTTTCTTTCCCCAAGATCAGAAAGGAAAGACAATTTTATTCTAACCTGGAGCTGGAGCAGAATTTGCCAACTGTCCCTCATTAATGTCTTTCATAAAAACCTAACATGAATCAAGAATAACTGTTATTTGCTTGAAGAATGTTCTCCCTTTCCCCTTTTTGTTCTTTTGCAGGAGGTAAAGTTGACAGTTTTCGCAAAGACTCAATTAAATTTTCTCTTCTGCCCTCAATGAAAAAAGGAAGACATTTCATTCCTATTGCCTTGTGCTTGAAATTCAGTGGAAGATGGACAAGGGGCATGACATTTTTAAAATCAAAGATGGGAACAAGAGTAGTTCTCTCCTATACGAGATTTCTAAAAGAGGCAGTGGAAAGATGCTGCATAAATGCCTATAAATTTAAAGAGTTGGGCAGCCAATAAATTGAAATAAATATTAATAATAGTAATAAAATCAGATATGTTTTCTTTCTCTGCCCATGGTAATGAAGAAAAGACAGATGAATAGCAATATAACCAATAAATCTATCTAGTATCTCAAAGCAATCTTTGTTGAGCAATTGCTAAGAGTATTATTTTTGTCTTCTGTTATTCAAGTGGCCATGCTTGGTCACTTGAAATCCTGGTCATTAATTTTTTATCCAGCTTATGAAGAGTTGGTGCCTGAATGTATTCACTTTCTGGTTCCTTTCCTCTGTCTTTTTATTGTTTTTGGAAGATGGAGTTTGTGCTTTGTTTTTAAACTTTACATGGAAACTTCAGGAACAATAATAGAAAAATAATCAATCTCAAGAGCCTTCAACACATTTATATTAACTAAAAAAATGTATGTGTATGCACCACACATATTAAACAGATCTGAAATAATTCCTAGCACTTTACCACACATATTAAACAGATCTGAAATAATTCCTAGCACTTGACTAATCCAAGACAAACTTTTGTTTTAGAACACTTGCCTGTTCTTGAAAAATATCCATGCTCCCGCCAGAGTTTGCATTAATGGATGCAACAGCCAAAAGTGGATGAAGACGGTGCCAGGTTATGTGAGAGTGGGGTCCATGGGACTCAAGACCTTCTATTTGATGATCAATGTACACTGCCATGGTCAGATACCTTTGAGACAAAGGAAGAATTTATTGCATAACCAGGTGACAATGAAAGCCAAATATGAGGCTGAAAGGCAAATTAATTACATGTTCTAACATAACGAAAATAAATGTTCTTTGTATATGGAAGTCTGTGAAGACTCTCACTCGTCCAGGGTAATTGCATCACAACAAAAGTTTAAAAAACAGGTATCTGGATTG